>PVKA01043950.1:0-16477 GCA_004027165.1 Ctenomys sociabilis
AATGACCACATAGGAAATATAAAGTTCTTGTGTTGGTATATAAGTCTTGATCTACCTAGGTCTTAGCCATCCAGCAGAAAAGTATAAAAATGAAGTATACATCGTGGGGCCATAATATTAGGCTGAGCTGTAAATGGATATGGTCGACAATTTCTTTGAATAACTCACTATGGTTGCAGAATGCTGGACTTTGTTGGATTGTGGTGTCAGGATCAAGTACCTAAGTTAGTTGAGTATCAATGGAGTGCCCACTTTTAGCAGGTGTAGACAAAAGAAGGGTTGTAGAAAGAAAAAATCATGATGTGTGTGTATAGACAGTTGGGATAGATAACGCTGTGCGTCTACATAATTCTATGAGAGGCAAGATCTGCACTAATGGTGGTTGGACTGGATATTGTGTTGGCTTTTAGTACTATGTTCATCCACTAGGTAAATAATTATTGAATTTTTTATATAATTCAGGTATAAGAAAATAAGATAAGTAAGCAACTACACTCTTAATTCACTGATAAGAGATATCTGCTAAAATAATATCTGTAAATATAATATCATGTATGCACCTTGTACAATACCAAAATGTTATGCAAATAGTTTGCAATGTATTGATTCATCAGATGTGTATGGTTAAGGTGTCTTGAAACTGTCTGATTGACATTTGTCTTTTAATAAAATAAAAATAAATGAAAAAAAATAACCCACTAAGGTCATAACTGAGACAAAGCTCTTCAGCAAATCTCTATACCAAACATCGGAGATCAGTGCTGTACAAAATGACAAAGACAGGGAGCAAAAGGCAGTCTCAGACCTGAAGTCCACCAATAAGTGCAGAGGGCACTTGCTCAGCTGAAATCAATGAGTTAACAGAGACAGAAGCAAAGGAACAACAGCAGAAGAGTATAGAGGAACTCAGATGAAAATTAACACCTGAAATTAAAAAAGGAATATTTGAAAACATAACATCTGAAGTAATGAATCAAATCCTGAAAAGTATGAGGGAAACACAATGCCCACACATAACAAGTGCAGAGAACATTATTCTAGCTGAAATGTATGAATTAACAGTGTCACAAGCAAAGAAAAACAGCAGAAAGATAAAGAGGAACTCATAGAAGAACTAATATCTAAAATAAAAAAAGGACTTCTTTGAAATCATATCATCTGAAGTAGAGAATCAATTCTGGAAATATATAGTGAAAATCCAATTTGGAAAATACTCTGCAGTAAAAGAATTAATAGCTACATGTAAAGAAGACATTGATTAAAAAAAAAGTACAGGAGATTAGAAATATGAAGGATTCCTGGAGTGAGCAATACAAAAAAGAAAGAGAACACTTGAAGCAGAGGCAAACAGATATAGAAGAATTTAAAATCTCAATCACGACTCTACAAAACTGTTTGAGTGAAAGTGAAGACAGAGTTTTAGATCTTGAAGACACTAGCACTGCTAATAAAAAGGTAAGAAAAGATATATAAAAAAAATGAGGATACAGGAAAAAATAATCCATCACCTGGAAGATGATGCCAAAATGAACAATGTGAGATTAATTAGCATCAATAAGAATGAAGGAATCAATAGAAATGATATAAAAAGAATATGGGCATAAGTTATAGCAGAAAACCTCCCAAATATGAGGAAACAATACAACATTAAGGTAACCAAAGCATACAGAACACAAAATAACATCAAAACAAACTAAAACACACAGACACTTGTAACAGTCAAGATCTCAGAAATCCAAAACAAGAATAACATACTGAAAGGTGCTAGAGAGAGGAAACAGATCACATTCAAAGGAAAACCCATCAGAATTACAGCCGACTTCTCCACACAAACAATGAAAGCAAGGAGAGCATGGAGCAGAGGTCTTTAAGTCCTGTATGAAAACAAATTCCAGCTCAGACTACTACACCTGGCAAAACACTTTTTCAAGTTTGGTGGAGAGGGGAAATACTTCCATGACAAAGAATAACTAAAGAATTTCATGATGACAAAGCCATCCCTATACAGGCTACTGAAAGATGTCCTAGAGAAGTGCCAAAATGACCATAAATCCATGAAAGAGAACAGAAGGAACCCACTAAACAGCATAAACAATTAAACACGGGATAAAAAGGAGTAAACAACAGCAGGTAAATACCATGTCAATAATAAGTCAACACATTTCAATTATAACCATCAATGTAAATGGACACAATTCACCAATTAGGAGAAATAGACTGGATCAGTGGATTAGGAGACAAAATCCAACAATATGCTGTGTACAAGAAACACACTTAACTCAAAAGGACGTTCATAGGCTTAAAGCTAAAGGATGGAAAATAATACTAAATGCCCCAGCACCCCAGAAAAAAGCAGGAGTAGCAATTCTGTTCTCAGACAGTCTCAAATTCAAATCAAGAATGACCAAGTGACACAAAGAAGGCCACTATATATTGGTTAGGGGAACAATTCAAGAGGAAGATGTAACACTCATAAATATCTATGTACCAAACACAGGAACACCTAACTATGTAAGACAAATCTTAGTAGACATGAAAAATCTAATATCCAAGACCACAATCTTAGCAGGGAACTTAACACCCCCTTATCTCAAAAAGATTTGTCAATCAGACAAAAAATTAGCAAACAAGTACCAGAACTGAACCAGAGCTTGGAAGAAATGGACCTGGTGAATATATACAGAGTGTTCTACCAAACCACAGCTGAATACACATTTTTTTCAGCTGCACACGGGTGATTTTCCAAAATAGACCACATACTAGTCCAGAGGCCATGCGTAAATATAATAGAGATTATCCCATGCATATTATCTGACCACAATGCAATGAGACTGTAAATAAATGACAAAAGAAACCAGAAAAGCCCTCTTAAATCATGGAAATTAAACAACACCCTATTCAGCCATCAATGGGTCACAGATAAAATTAAACAAGAAATTCAACAATATCTGCAGTTCAATGAAAATTCAAGCAAAAATTACCAGAATTTATGGGATGCGATGAAAGCAATTCTTAGAGGGAAAATCATAGCTATGAACTCACACATTAGGAAAACAGAATGGGAACAGATAAACACCCTAATGTTCCACCTCCAACTTTTAGAAAAGGAAGAGCAAACCAAAACCAGAGGGCAAAGATGGGAAGAAGTCATAAAGATTAGACCAGAAACTAATTCAACTGAGATGAAGAAAACAGTTCAAAGAATCCACAAGTCATAAAGGTGGTTCTTTGAAAGAATAAATAAAGTTGATAAGCCCCTAGATAACTTCAACAAAAAGAGGAATGAAACAATTGAAATGCAAGCGATAAGGAATGAAAAGGGTGAAATCACCACAGACCCAGCGGAAATTCAGATTATCAATAGCTACTTTGAGAATATTTACACTCTCAAAATAGAAGATACAGAAAAAAATGGACAGATTCCTCTTAGGGTACAAATTACCAAAACTTAACCAAGAAGATATAACAACTCTCAATAAGCTGATAACAGCCAACGAAATACAAAATGTAATAAAAAGCCTACTGACAAAGAAAAGTCCAGGTCCTGACAGATTCATAGCTGAATTCTACAAGACATTTATAGCAAACAAAATCCCTACACATGTGAAACTCTTCAATGAAATTGAAAAGGAAGCAGTCCTCCCAAAATCATTTCTGGAGGCAAGTATAATACTGATTCTTAAACCAAGGAAAGACACAAGCAAAAAGAGAGAACTACAGGCCAATCTCCCTGATGAGCATAGATGCATACATCCTCAATATAATCCTAGCAAACAGAATACAGCAAATCATCAAGAAGATCTTACACCATGACCAAGCAGGATTCATCCCAGGGATGCAAGTATGGTTCAATATTCAAAAATCTAAATGTAATACACTATATTAATAGACTGAAATCTAAAAACTAGATGATTATCTCAATTGATGCAGAAAGAGCTTTTGACAAAGACCAACACTCATTCATGTTCAAAACCCTACAGAAAAGTGGAATAGATGGCCTCTGCCTCAATTTGATAAAAGCCATCTATGACAACCCAATAGCTAATATACTTCTAAATGGGGAAAAACAGAAATCTTTTACTCTTAAATCAGATACAAGACAAGGATGTCCTCTATTACCCCTCCTATTCAATATAGTTTTGGAATAATTAGCAACAGCCATTGGAAAACAGGGAGGAATAAAAGGAATAAGAATAGATAAAGAAGAATTTACATTATCACTATTTGCAGATGACACCATACTTTACTTGGAAGACCCCAAAAATTCCACCAAGAAACTACTAAAACTGATATGGAAATTCAGTAGCATAGCAGGATACAAAATCAATACTCAAAAGTCAATAGCATTCCTCTACACAGATAACAAGCACACTGAGAGGGAAACAATAGGAATAATACCTTTTCCAATAGCACCGCAGAAAATGAAATAACTTGGCCTTTCCATACTGCCTAGGCAGGGGTCCATATGGCATTGTTCTTGATTCCCATCATAACTTAAAGGGAAACTTCACAATGTCCAGAGCCCTTGATATCCTGCAAATGACGGATGAGGATGTCCTCAAGTTCCTTGCTGCAGGAACTCACCTACGTGACACCAACCTGGATTTCCAGATGGAGGAGTATATCTATAAATGGAAAAGTGATGGAATTTATGTCATAAATATAAGCTACTCCTGGCAGCTCAAGCCATAGTGGCCATTGAAAACCCTGCTGATGTCAGGGTCATGTCCTCTAAGAGCACAGGCAAGTGTGCTGTGCTGAAGTTTGCTGATGCCACTGGAGCTACTCCTATCTCTGGCCGCTTCACTCCTGGAACCTTCACTAACCAGATCGAGGCAGCTTTCCAAGACCCACGTCTTCTCCTGGTTACTGACCCTAGGGCTGAACACCAGCCCCTAATGGAGGCATCTTACATCAAACTACAAGCCATTCCTCTGTGCAACACAGATTCCCTTCTGCGCTATGTGGACATTGCCATCCCATGCAACAATAACGGAACTCACTCTGTGGTTCTAATGTGGTGGATGCTGGCCTGGGAAGTGATGCGCATGCATGGCACCATCTCCCGTGAACACCAATGGGAAGTCCTGACTGATCTGTACTTCTACCAGGATTATGAAGAGGTTGAAAAAGAAAGCAGGCTGCTGCTGAAAAGGCTGTGACCAAGGAGGAATTTCAGGGTGGATGGACTGCACCAGCTCCAGAGTTCACTGCTGCTCAGCCTGAGGTCACAGGCTGGTCCAAGGGCATGCAGGTGCCCTCTGTGCCCATTCAGCAGTTCCATACTGAGAACTGGAGTGCTCAGCCAACCACAGAAGATTGGTCTGCAGCCCCCACTGTGCAGGCCACTGAGTGTGTAGGAACCATCACCGAGTGGTCATGAGCTGTTCTGCCAACACTCAAGCCAAACGGGAAGGAGGATATGGAAAATGAAACAATTTCTAAGAAACTGAAATATCTTGGAATTCACTTAACCAAGGAAGTCAAAGATCTTTTCACAGAAAACTATAACACTAAGAAAAGAGATCGTAGAGAATTTCAGAAAATTGAAAGATATTCCCTGCTCCTGGATAGGAAGAACCAACATTGTGAAGATGGTCATACTTCCAAAATTGCAGTGCAGATTTAATGCAATCCCTATTAAACTGCTACCAACATACCTCCAAGACATAGAGAAATCATTCCTAAACTTTATTTGGAACCACAAACGACGAAGAATAGCAAAGGCAATCTTGGCCAATAAAGACAAGGCCGGAGGCATCACAATTCCTGACTTGAAATTATACTACAAAGCTACTGTGGTTAAATAAACATGGTATTGGCAAAGAAATAGACCTGAGAATCAATGGAATAGATTAGAATATGCAGAGGCCTCTGTGAACACACTCAGCCACCTGATATTTGACAAAGGGGCCAAACATGCTTACTGGAAGAAAGATAGCCACTTTAGCAAGTGGTGCTGGAAAAACTGGCTTTCTATATGCCAAAAACTAAAACTGGACCCAGGTCTATCACCATGCACTAAACTAAAGTGAAAATGGATTAAAAATCTAAACATTAAAACAGAAACACTGAATCGCCTGGAAGAGAAAGGAAGAGGAACCCTTGAAGACATAGGGGTAGGCAAAGAGTTCATGAACAAACATGTATTCACATGGGAAACACTTGAGCGAATTAACAACTGGGATCAACTCTTCTTGAGAAGTTTCTGTGTGTAAAAAGAAATTGTCAACAAAGTGAAAAATCAACCCACAAATTTTGAAAAAGTCCTAACTAAAAAGCACTCAGACAAAGGTCTGCTCTCTAGAATGTATAAAAAACTAAGACATATTAAGGCCCTCAAATTTAAAGACCCAGTCTAGAAATGGGCATCTCAGATGAATACACATTTCTCAGAGGATGAAATTAAAGAAGGAAATAAATATATGAAAAAAGATGCTGCACATTGCTATCCATCCGTGAAATTTAAATTAAAACAACACTGAGATACCATCTCACCCCAGAAAGAATGGCTATCGTAAAGAAATCAGCCAACAGCAAATATTGGAGAGGATGTGGGGAAAAGGGAACACTTCTCCACTGCTGGTGGGAATGTAGACTGGTGCAACCATTTTGGAGATCAGTGTGGAGACACCTCACAAAAATAGGACTGGGAATCCTATTCAAGCCTGGTATCCCCCTACTCGGCAATTTGCTGGAGGAACTGAAAACATCATATAGTGATATATGTGTACCTATCTTCATAGCAGCACAATTTTTGACAACCAAACCTTGGAAACAACCAAGATGCCTGTCCATGAGGAATGATTAAAAAAGATGTGGTATTTTTAATGCAATGGAGTATTAACTCATCTATAAAGAATGATAAACTTGAAGCATTTATATTGAAGTGGATGCTACTTGAACATATACTCATAAGTGAAATAAACCAGACATATATGTGCAAATGTCATATTGTCTCCCTAGTATAAGACATCAAAGAAGAAATATAAATAAAAAGGTATAACTAAAAACAATTTAGTCAGATAGTTAGGGAAAACTGAACTGCATATGTCACAGGGTAATAATAAGCTTCTCTTCTGGATGGTTAACAACCTAAGTTTGCAGATGAAAAATTCAAGAAATGGAAGGGCTGCAAGGTCAGCCAACATTTTGCCCTAGCCTTTCAAGGTCAGTGAAGACTCAGGACATAGGAGAGGCTGTATTGTAACATCATGGAACTCAGTTGTGCCCCAAATTTTCTGATCAAGGAGATCATGGAGCCACAGAGGAATGTGATCAATGATCTATAGTGTGCCTAAGGAGAGTCACATGGAGTGAAAACTTTCATTCAGTGTTTCACATAAAGCAAACTTGTGAAGGAAGGGCCTTGACTCATCCACATACCCGACACTGGAATTGATCTACAAATTGAGGTACTGGGTTATAAGATAAACCCTGAGCATATTTGACTGACCTCATCAAAAGCCACATTTTTTGTTACATAGGTCTTGCTTTACCTTGGTCTTAACCATCAAGCAGGAAAGTTTAAAAATGAGGTATATAAAATAAGGCCATAATAATAACCTGAGCTGTATCCAAAGAAGTCAACAACTTCTTTGGATAACCCACTACTATTGTGGACCGCTGGACTGTGTTGGATTGTTTCGCTGAATTCAACTGAATATAATAATTGAATGACAATAGAATACCCTCTGTGACAGGACTAAAAAAAGGGGGGCAATACAAAGAAGAACCATTCTGTGTTTGTATAAACAGTACAGTTAGGATAAATATGCAGTACTTTTTCCTAATTTTATGAGAAGAAATATTTGCGTTAATAGTGTTTGGACAAGGTATCCTGTCTGCTTCTTGTACTTTCGATAACCACTAGGATTATAACAGTGTAAAAAGTATTATTTATTGAAACTGTACTATAATTGAGCTTTAAAAATAAAGATAAGTGTACAGCTACATTCTCCTAATTCACTGATTAGAGACATCTGCTCTAACAGTGTTTCTTAATAGAATATCATATATGCACCTTGTACAAAAAAAAAAAAACCACTACAAGAAAAATATGCAATGTATTAATTATTGAATCTGTCCTGCTAATTTGGTTTGAAACTGTCTCATTGCTATTTGTTCTTCAATAAAGTAAAAAAGAAGAAATTCACCATACTGATAAATGAAATAAATCAGACCAATATATCTGAACATATTGTGTCACAAGTGTAAAAAGCTAAAATAGTGAATAAAATCTGAAAGGTACAATAAATACTGTGAAAGGATGAGAATTTCTCAAAGGGAAAGAATAACTGGTATAAGGAAAAGGACAAAAGAATGAAAGAATGAAGAGAAAAAACATATTTATGTATTTATTAGTACAATTATTTAAGATAGCTTAAATAATTGTACTAATTTCTGCTTATATATTGAAAGGAGCAGTTAATGCTTCTTTTCTCCTTTTGCATTTCTTATAACTTTTTAAACCAATTTTGCATATTTATATCAGGTAATCTGAACAACTAATTTGAAGACAACCTTGTGGAACATAACAACAATTGTTGAATTCCTAGTATTTTGCTTAGTGAAATTCTGTATCAGTTCTTATGAATTTTACAATTTTTTACAAGATAAACCCTGAGAAGACTTCAATGACCACATAGGAAATATAAAGTTCATGTGTTGGTATATAAGTTTGGATCTACCTAGGTCTTAACCATCCAGCAGAAAAGTATAAAAGTATAAAAATGAAGTATACATCGTGAGCCCATAATATTAAGCTGAGCTGTAAATGGATATAGTCGACAATTTCTTTGAATAACCCCCTATGGTTGCAGAATGCTGGACTGTGTTGGATTGTGGTGTCGAGTTCAAGCACCTAAGGGAGTTGAATGTCAATGGAGTGCCCACTTTAGACAGGTGTAGACAAAGGAAGGGTTGTAGAAAGAAAAAATCATGATGTGTGTGTATAGACAGTACAGTTGGGATAGATAACGCTGTGCTTCTACATAATTCTATCAGAGGCAAGATCTGCACTAATGGTGGTTGGACAGGATATTATGTCGGCTTTTAGTGCTATGGTCATCCACTAGGTAAATAATTATTGAATCTTTTATATAATTCAGCTATAAAAAAACCTGTAAATATAATATCATGTATGCACCTTGTACAATACCAAAACGTTATGAAAACAGTTTGCAATGTATTAATTCATCGAATGTGTATGGTTAAGATGTCTTGAAACTGTCTGATTGACATTTGTATTTTAATAAAATAAAAATAAATGAAAAAAATTTTACAATTTTTTTATTCTTTTTTAAAAATGAAAACTAAATGAAAGAGAAAGAGATTTGAATATGGGTCATAAAGCAGAACAGTTGTTAAACAGGCAGGTCATTAAAAAAAGATGTCTATATTTATATTAACATCATCATATTTTTCTTACTGATGTTTTGTAATATGTTATGAAATATAGTAGTTTTTAACTGGCCAAAAGTCAGGAGAATTTTCCTTCAGGTATTAATGTCTATTAATTTTTACATCATGATCTGAGGTAGGGTTCCAAATTCATTTGTTTTCCATATGAATACTCACATACTCCTTTCCAATGTGTGTAAAATATTAACTTTTTCTTGTTAAATTATTTTATTACTTCATCCAATCTACCAGTTGACACATATTTTTTGTTGGATTCTTCATTCTGTTTCCTCAGGCTATACATATCTGGACATGAGTACTATACTCCCTTGATTTTTATACAATAGTAAGTTTTGAAGTTGGATAAAGTCGTGTGATAGTGTTCTTTATAATTGTTTTGGTGATTCCAGAGCCTTCAAATTTCAATAGAAATCCTAGGCTCAGCTCATTAACTTCTAAAAAAGCTCTGCTGTATTTTGGTAGGGATTAAATTGAACCAATTTACCTGATTCACAGATCAATTTATGAGGAATTTCCATACGAAAATACTAAGCCTTATAATCTGTGAGCATAGAATAGCTCTGCATTTGTTTAGATCTTATTTAAATTCTTTTTGTAATACCTTAAATTTTTCACTGTCCAAATAAATGTGTTTGCTGTTAAATTTATTTTTACGTATTACTGCTATTTTTTATGGACTAGTCTTCTTAGTTTCATTTTCAGATTTTTCAGTTAGTATACAGGAATGAAGTTTACTCTTACATAAACATCTTTTATTCTGCAAAGTTGCTAAACTTATTAGGACTTATTTGATTATGAACTCCTAGGAATTTTTAAGTAGATCATTTTGTCATACACAAGTAAAACCAATTTTATTTCTTTCCAATCTGGATTCATCAGCTCCCTCTTTCTTTCTTTCTTTTTCTTTCTTTCTGTCATTATCTTTCTTTCTCTTTCTCTTTTTCCTTCTGCCTTATTGTTTAATATTGAATAGAAAGAGTAAAAACAGGCATTCTTACACATTCCTGGCATGAGTGCAGAAGATATTAACTATTTCCAAATTAATTAGTAGTGTAAATATTTCACAAATACCCTTTATCAGACTGAGAATCAAATCTTTCTTTTTGTAGTGTTTTAAAAGTTTTAATCATGATGTATTTTGGTCTTCTCTGCAGTAATTATGATAATCATATGGTATACTAGTCCTTTAGTTTACTCTAACAGTGCATGAATTTACAGTACTGTTGTAACAACTAAGTGGCGTCACTAAGGTACTACACATCTATCATCACAATTCTGTATATTAGAAGTCCAATGCAAGCTGGATGTGGTGACAGATACCTGTCATCCCAAGACTTGGGTGGCTGAGACAGGAGGATTGCAAGTTAAAGGCCAGCCTGACCTCAAAACCAAAACCTTGTTTCAAGAATAAATATTTTAAAAAATACCTAACATAGATTTCATGAGCTAAAACCAAGATGTTGGGAAGTCTGGCTTCCTTTTCCTTATTTTATGGGAGAATCTGTTTCCTTGCCTTTTATGTCTTCCAGAGAATGCCTACATCCTTGGCTTGTAATGCCCTTTTTTTATCTTCCAACCAGCAAGAGCCTGTCTTTTCTTTCTTGGATTCCATCATTCCGACTCATTCTTTTGTTTTCCTCTTTCACTTTTAAGGATGCTTGTGACTACACTTGGGGCTACCTGGATAAGTTAGCATAATCTCTTTATTTTATCATTGCCTGATTATCAATGTTAATTCAATCTATAACTTTAAATTCCTCTGAAATGTAATATAACATAGACTGGAGTTTACACTATTGAAAGAGGAACCATCATTTTGCTGACTATAGCATACCTTCTGAGCTTCAAAAATAAAAAGGGTGTCTCACAACAAAAACTGCAATCACCCCATCCCAAGGCCCCCAACATTCCATCCCACTAACACCAGCAACCCAAAGTAAAATATGTTGTCTTAATCTTATCACCTCTAAAATTCGGAGACTTACCACCTGAACCATCAATATCAAGTACAGATGAAGCCCTAGCTATAACCCACTCCAGGGCACAATTACAATTTCTTTTCAATCTATGAACCTGTGAAACTCAAAAGACAGGAAAGAAACTGTTTCCCAAAATAGGACAATGACAAAGGACAATGGCTATACGCATTCTATTGCAAAAAGGGAGAAAACGAAAGTTACTGAGGGAGTCATACATCTAATCCCAAAACTCCGGGATGCTGAGGCAGGAGGATTACAAATTGAAATCCAGCCTGGGCAAGTCTGCAGATGAGAAAGACTCTGTCTCAAACTGAAAATTAAAATAGACCTGGGATTGTAGCTCAGTGCAGCGCTTTGAGTTCAATCTCCACAACTACAAAATGTTGAGGATATGGGGGTTCTCTTATGCCAAGCAAGTTAAGAATCGGGCAAGGAAAATCCAATGTATTTAAGGCCTGAAATAGTGGAGCTAATGGCCCACATCACAGGGACTAGCTTTCTGTCCTCTGGATTTCTGCTTTCACACTCTGAGTCATTCTTTTTGTGTCATGAAATGTAGCTCATGTTTGCAGGTTATTTCATCAGCCTACTTTCTGCATATAGAGTTTTGGGCTCTCACGGTCTGCTTCCACGTGATACCCTTACTGTTCCCTTTAGTTTAAACTGGCCATGTTATTGCTTGTTTCTGTAAGATTCTGAAGAAACTTGAGCGCCTCCCATGTTTGTCTCAGAGATTCACTCCATCATGGGAGAGGTTATCTCACTAATCTTTCCCAGAAAATGCCTTCTCCTTCTGACGCATGCAGAAGAGGGACATCACTTTCTCCTAATCCCTTCAAAGAGTCTTCTTATCCTTGGGGGTTACTGACCAATAACCCAGGCAAATGCCTGGAACTGCAGATATATACAGATCACATACACTTTCTCTGAAATGCTTGGGAACAAAGTTGTTACAGATTTCGGCGTTTAAAATATTTGCAAATACATAACGAGATATCGTGGGAATGTGACCCAAGTCTCAGCATGACGTTCAATTCTCTGCATATGTGCCTTATACATATAGCCTGAAGGCAATTTTGCACAATACTTTCAAAAATGTTTAATGATAAGGAATCTTTCCACTTATGCAGCCATGGTGGTGCCCAAAATATTTGGGGATTTTTTTTTTTTGTACTGGGAATTGAACTCATGACCTCATGCTTGCCAGAGAGGCGATGTGCCACTGAGTTATGTCCCCAGCTCAGTTTTGGTATTTTTGAAGGTTTAAAATTTTTAACTTCCAGATTAGTGACATCCACTGTATATGGGTTTTTCTGTACATATATGACTAATATAAAGTTAAACTTATAAATTAGGTACAATAAGAGAATAGCAGCAAGAACTGATATAGCAAATGGAACAATTACTGCAATAAACCGTAGTAAAAGTCATTTGAAACTTAGGAATTTTTCATTGCTGGAATTTTCCATTTAATGCCATCAGATTGAAGTTAATCGGGGGTAAATGAAACCATGGGAACCACAAGTAAGGATGGACTACTATATCCTGCTCCTCTGATCTTTCTGTAGTATCAGCAAAATTGTGCCGAGCTCCTGCCTCAGCTTCTGGTGGAAAGCACACATATGCTTTATTCGAAATGCTTTGGGCCAGAGTTGTTAACGTGAAGCTTAATTTAGCAACTTTTGCAATTGGGAGAGACTGAGAATTTCCCGAATCACCAAGCTCTGGTTCCTTTTAGTTTAACAATTTCCTCCTCAGTCTATCTCCTTCCTCTCACATTGTACGATAAGCAACGGGAGAAAACCAGGAAGCACCTTCACAACTAGGTTTGGAGACGTCAGCAAAACGTCCGATTTCGCCATTTATTAGTTCCTTTTCCCACATAACTGCAGAGCACTACTGTACTCTGTTAAGTGTCCTGCCACTGTATCATAAAGATCTGCTTCCCGTTCCCAATACCATGTTCCTCATTTCCTTTTAAAATCTCACCAGCAGTAGGTTTAACACCCATATTTCAAATAATATTTTGTGCACAGTGATTTAGACATTCACCAAAGTGGTCTAGGTTTTCCTTACCAAGCTCCCAAATTCCTTCTGAGCCTTCATCAGCAGAAATTTTAATATTATATTCTTATGAACCACATGTTCAAGATAATCTAGATTTTGTTAGGCTCCTCAGATTACAGTGATCAATTCCAGCCCTATCTCTATATTTTAAGGTATTTGTTACAATGGCATCCCATTTCCAGGTATCTATGACAACCACAAAATGACTGGCTTGAAACAGCACAAATTTATTACTTTATACTTTTGTACATTACAAATATAACAAAGGTCTCAGGAGCTAAAAATCAAGATGTCAGGAGGGCTGTGTTCCTTTCTGTATTTTCTAGGAAAGTTCATTCCGTCCCTTCTCTGGGCCATGCTGTGTAATTTAATTTGTCATTTCCTTCCTGTCCCTGAAGCCAGCAATGGCAGCTCTCCATATGTGGCATCATTCTATTTCATTAGTACAGGTTTGTCATACATGAATTTTACATGCATTTTTGGGGGTGCATACACGCATTTAATCTATTTTGATTCTTATTATTTCTCTTCTCCTCCCTATCCATCTCCCTCTCTCCATTTCTAGATCCTCTTTCCCCAATTTCATTATTTGTTGTTTTCATAGTTCACATTCACAACATGTAATGATTACATTCATTGTAGGTAGCTGGTATATGGACATGATGCATTTTAAATATTTTATGTCCCTCCCACTTTGGATTCTTGGGCCCCTTCCCAAATGCAAAACATCTCTCTGTTTCCTTTCATCAGTCTTTATTTTACTCTATTTATACTTTGAATGACTCAAATGAAGGAAAGCATATGGTATTGAAGCTTGTGTTTCTGATTTACTTCATTTCACATTATGTTTGCAAGGTGCAATGATATTGGGCCTAACCAGATAGCACAGTATAATCTTTTCCATGGTCAGCAGATTAGCAACTTTAATGTCATCAGCAACCTTAATTTCACTTTGACCTGAATGTACCATATTTACATGTTCTTGGGATAAAATCATGGACATTTTGGAGGAGCCATTATTCTGCCCACAGCCTATACCACATTGAATAATTTTTAAACCTTAAACCAATATTGCATCCCTCGGATAAACAGTGCTTGATCTTGATGTTGAATTTCTTTTCTATGTATTTTTCTGAATTCTATGTACTATTCTTCAAAATAGTACTCTGCATGGCCTGGGCTTTTTAGAATGGAAGATACATTATTTCTAATTAAAATTTTCAGGAGATAGCTTAGTGGTCTAAAAGCCTTGGCGACCTCAAGGACCTGACTCTGATGCCTGGTACCACATGCCATGCCAGCCCTGGAACTCTGGGAACACCACTGAAACCAGGTATGGTGGCACATGCCTGTAATCCCAGGACTGGGGAGGCTGAGCCAGGAGGATCACTATGAGTCTGAACTACTTAGTGAGATCCTATATCAAATAAATAAATTTGATTTAATTTTAAACTGGCTGTAAGCCTACTCAAATTTTTCATTTCTTTTGAAGTCAATTTTGGTGATTTATGTTCACAGAAGTACTTCACATTAGTTAATTGTCTAATTCTTTGACATCAATCGGTGTACAAATTTATCTTAGAAACTTTGCATGGGTACTGCAGAGATAGCTCATCTAAGCACCTCCCTGGCAAGCACAAAGACCCAGATTCAATCTCTGATAGTGCATGCCGTGCAGGCCCCACAACTCCAGGCATGCCGTGTGGGCCACTAAAACCCAGCATGGTGGGACACACCTGTAATCCCAGCACTGGGGAGGCTGAGACAGGAGGATTGCTACCAGTCCAAACTGTGTAGTGAGACCCTGTACCACATTAAATAAATAAAGGCCTTTAGGGGGGCATGGGGTGAGGGGGTGACTACCTGGTGTTTAAATTGACAGAGTACTAAACTACATCTGTATCCCTTTTTATTTCTTGTTATTTCACTAAAGGACTCAGAGAGGCCTGAAACTTGTCACTGTCCCACATCAGCCTCCAAGTAGCTGGAGTTATGGCGTATGGGACCAGAGAACCTTTTATTCCATAGCATCAATTGTGAGATCTCTTCCTCCATTTTTGACTCTTATTTTCTCTATCAATTTAGCAAAGACTTTACAATGTTGCTAATCTTTTCAAAGACCCAACTTTTGTGTTGCAAAATTTTCCCTGGTTTTTACTGTTTTCTAGTTCATTCATTGCTGACATATGAGTTATTGTTTGCAGCCTGCTCTCTTTGGTTTTAAGTTTGTTCTTTATTTCCCATTTCTCAGGATTGAAACTTAGGTTATTTTGATTTAAGCCCTTGCTTTTTTCTGATATAAATAAATGCTTGAAATTCTGTGTTTCTCTCTAAACATTGCTTTAAATTTTGAAGCCATACAAGGAAAAAATCTGGGAAACATGACAGGGGCAAAGCCATACATTTATACACACAAGATGGGTAAGGCAATGATCCTGAGAAACATCTGCATGTTTTTGAAACTAGAAGTTAATTGCTAGGATTCTCACCCTGAATAACTATAAATGCAGATACCTGTGAACTAGGCAGCTGCACTGAAGATAACAATGTGTAAGAGTGGGGTAATGCTTAGAATGCCTGTCATTCTGGTCTTCTAAATACATACTTCTTGTCATGATATACCAATTATTACCATACTGTCTCACAAGTAAGTTTTTTTTTAATGGGTAATAAATGAAAAAAGAACAGAACAAAAAAAGTCACAGGACTTTCCTTCTACAGTGCTGTATGTGGTTATATTTCTAAGTATCTATGTAAATATATGTAATTGTTTATTTATATTCTTTATTTTTTTTTTTTTATTTTTTTTTTTCTGCAAAGCTTTATTCCAGAGGGGCTCAGTCCTTCTTGGCAGCTGCCTTCCTCATGGCGGCCAGCACGTTGCTCAGCTCCTCACGCTTCCTCTTGGCACGGATGTGCGTCCCCACCCTTTTCTTGATGAACTTGAGGGCACGCTTGTCCTTGGAGACCTTGAGCAGCTCCATGGCGCGGCGCTCATAGGGGGCGAA
>PVKA01043951.1:0-16445 GCA_004027165.1 Ctenomys sociabilis
TTTATTTTATTTTTTATTTTTTATTTTTTTTGTCTTTTTGAGACAGGGTCTCACTATGCAGTTCAGGCTGGCCTTAAGCTCACTTTGTAGCTCAGGCTGGTCTCGAACTCACCACAATCCTCCTGCCTCAGCCTCCCGAGTGCTGGGATTACAGGCATGCGCCACCATGCCCGGCTTTACATCCTCTTTTTTAATACTTGTTTTTAAGATTGAACTCAGGCCTTTGCACTTGCCAGGCAAGAGCTTTTTCTACTGAGCTATCTCCCCAGCCCCATGGGTTTAAACTTTCAACTCTCCTGCCTCAGGAGCCCAGAGTGCTGGGATTACAGGTGTACACTGAAAGTCCAACCTAAACGGGCTCCTCATGCTACACATCACAGACAGGTTGGGTGCCTTCCCCAGGGCCATAGGAGAGCAAGTGCCAGAGCATCTGAGAGCACCCACTCCAGAGCCTTTTTGGCCTTGCCAGCCTGCGCCACCCCCTCCAGAACTCCTCTTTTGGCCCAGCCTGCCAGAATCTGTGATCCTTTTGTTGGGATAGGATTGAATTCCCTAGAGCTCTAGTCAAGACCTGGCCAGCAACTCCAGTAATCAGAGCTGTGTGAGAAGAAAAAGCCAAGCCCTGAGGCGGCCACACCCCAAACAGGTGAAGTCTCAGGTGAGCCACACCAGGGAGGGCCCACCTCCTTCATCCAAAAGTCCCTGCTGCCCCCACCCCTGCTTTGCCAAGAGGCTTCCAGCATCTGCCCTTCTCTTCCTTGGCCTCGGCCCATGGCTCACCACCTCAGTAGCTGTCCTGGAGCTCGCACTCCTCCCCGCAACAATACCAGGGCCTCCAGAGATGTGAGATGCACCCAGGGCTTGGGTGGGGCCTTGAGTCTCCCCATTTCCCCCTTCCAGCTCCAGATCCTCTCAAATTCCCAGAGATGGGCTCCAGCCAGGGAGGGTGGGGCTGCTCCTGGGACCAAAAGGAGTCACAAGCAGCCGAGACAGCGACAGAGCTGTGGAGGCCAACGTTTGACCACCCCCTTGGCTTCCCTGACTCCAGCCTGCCATGTCCCAGCACCTGTTCCTCCCACTTGTGATGCTTGGTAACCTTGGGGGACAGATGGCCGCAAACACATGGGATTCCTGGGTTCCCTGCAGGGAGTGAGATGTGAGGAGAGGGAGATAAAAGGGGTGTCTGAGAAGGAAGAGCAGGGGCAGCAGGAGCGATGGAGGTGGAAGGAGGAAGAGGAACAGTGTGTGAGAAGGTCTGGGTCCCCTGGGATATAGAATTGGGGGAGGGGATCAGGCAGGATGGAACTTCCAAGAGCAGGTGCTTTCCCCAGCCTCTTCCTGCCTCCCTGTCTTCCAGCCTTCCGTCCCACCCCAGGAGCCTTCTGGGACTCAGGTAATGCTGGACTGGGGAAAGTCACCTGCCAAGGTGCTGCCAGGGCTGGGAGCTGGGAAGGCAGCGCTGAGGGTGCAGAGTGAAAATGCACGGGTTGGAAGTCACTGGGCGTCTCCCTCTTTCTACCCTCCGGCCCCCAGTTCTCAGACCTACCCAAGAAGACCTTGAAGAGCTGGGTAAGAAAGTGGCTTGAGGGGCTGGAGAGGTGTCTCAATGGAACAAGTGCTTTCCCAGAAAGTGGCCTGGGCAGCCCTGGACCCTAATGGGGTTAGGCTTGCAGGGCCAGGGGGGAGGTGGCAGTGCCCACAAATGCAGACAGGCCTCACCACTGAGCCAGATGGAGAGTTGCGCCTGGCACTGAGTTACCTGGACTTTGGTGATGGGGAATCCGGGAGAGACTCTGACTCCCCAGGACTCTCCGCTGCAGACTGCGGGCGCCCTGAGCCCTCTAGAGCCCGCATCGTGGGGGGCTCGGACTCGCGGCCAGGCGCCTGGCCGTGGCAGGTGAGCCTGCACCAAGGCGGCGGCCACGTCTGCGGGGGCTCCCTCATCGCCCCTTCCTGGGTCCTCTCTGCGGCTCACTGTTTCGTGACGTGAGTACCTGCCCCCTGCAGTCCCCTCCTTCAAATGCCAATTGCTCCTCCCTCAATGCCAGTTGGGAGCCCAGCGGCTCCAGAGATCCCAAACCAGGTCCTCCATGACTTATCAGGCATCTGGGCAAAGGCCACGCATCCCGGGGTCTGGCTCTTTCCTCCCGACCGCCCCATCACGCCTCCAAATCCTGTGTGGCCCACGCTTTCCGCCCCCTGCGTTCCTCTGGCCTCCCCTCGAGCTCTGGCTCCGCCCCCGAGGGTCGGGGGCCCTCACCCCGCGCACCCCGGCCTCGGCGCAGGAACGGGACCTTGGAGCCCGCCGCCGAGTGGTCGGCGCTGCTGGGCGTGCACTCCCAGGACGGGCCCTCGGGCGGCGCGCACGTCCGCGCGGTGGCCGCCATTCTGGTGCCGGACAACTACAGCGGCGTGGAACTGGGCGCTGACCTGGCCCTGCTGCGCCTGGCCTCGCCTGCCAGGCTGGGCCCCACCGTGCGACCCGTCTGCCTGCCCCGCGCCGAGCACCGCTTCGTACACGGCACGGCTTGCTGGGCCACCGGCTGGGGGGACTTCCAGGAGGCGGGTGCGTGGGGCGGGGCCATTGGGAGATGTGGGCGGGGTCACATGAGAGGGGCGGGGCTTAGGGAGAGCGGGGCGGGCTCTGGAGGGCGGGGCCTGGGGGCCGCCTCGCAGGTACGAGCCCTGAAGTTAAGGCTCTGCTAGCTGGAAAATTCCGAACCTATCCTAATCTTATCTGTCCTCTCCTGAGATTCTCTAACACGACCTAACCTCCCACCCCCACCCCTCTTCCCGCCTCACCTTTCCTCTCTTTTTTCTTTTCTGTGTTTAAGATTCAACTGGAGTTCTCATCGTAGCTCTGCTACTTCAGACAAAGCATTTCACCCAGTACATTTCCTCCTCTGTAAAATGGGGTCAGCTGGGTGTGATGGTTCACACCTCTAGTCTCAGCACTGGAGAGGCTGAGGCAGAAGGATGGCCGTGAGTTTGAGGCCAGCCTGCACCACATAATGAGAGCCCATCTCCAAAAAGGGGGGGGGGGCGCTGGGGAGATGGCTCAGTGGAATAAGTGCTTCCTTAGCAAGCGCAAAGATCTGAGTTCAATCCCTGGTTCCGCAAAACAATAATAATAATAATTAATAATAATAATATAGAACCATTGAGTAGGTTAAATGAGAAAAATCCACCCACAGCTCGGTGCCTAGCATCGTCATACTTAATGTAGGTATTTTGACCATAAGTAACCCAGGTCACCACACTCGGGGCACAGCCCCTGAGACACAGTAGACACTCAGCAAACATCCTGGCCTCCTTTGCCCTCTCCCTTCCTCTCTACCTGTCCAGTCCCTCTCCTCTTGTCTTCTCTAACTTCCCCTCTTCATTCTGTCATCCTTTTAAGATACTTTTATTTGCCAGGCAATGTGTTAAGCCTCAGAGATACACCACTGAACATTTTAAAAGCAAAATTCTGTCTTCAGTGCTCACAGTCTAGTAGGTAGACAAGCAGTAAATAACTCAGTAAATAAGCAAGCACTCTTTGCTGCAGGTGTGGGGCAAAACCACTTTTCCATCAGCACCGAGTGCTGCCCTTCCCTGTTATCCGCCCCCAACATTTTCCTTTCCCTGTGATCAGACCCTTCCAGGTGGGGGCAGGGAGGCTCAGTGGGAAAGGTCCCAGCAGGGGAGAGAGGGGGAGAAAAGGAAGCAACTGAGGCCACCTGGAGGGGCCCAGTGGACTGGGCCAGGCCATCCTGGTAGGGGCTGGAAGAGCAGATTTCTGAGAACATTTTGTACCAAAGCAAAGTGGAGGGAGGCAGAGGCCACCCTGGGGCTGGGGAGATGGGTCAAAAAGCCAGGTTGAGTGAAGGGGGCAGGAGCCACGGAGGCTGCCATGGCCGCTGATCCCTGACCATGAGAGCCTTAAGTGGGACTGAGGAACAGCCCAGGTGTTCCCAGGACACTCTCCAAACTTTCCTGGTTGAGCCCGCAGTACTGGCTCAGCCACTGCCGTCCTCTCAGGGGCTCCCTGTGCAGCTCAGGCTGGCCTGGAGCTCATTTTGTAGCCCAGGCTGGCCTGGAGCTCACAGTGATCCTCCTGCCTTAGCCTCCCAAGTGCTGAGACTACAGGCATGTACCACCACACCCGGCTCCTGGATCCACTTATTCTTCGTTAAGGTCAGAGCCAAGCTGCAGCAACATTATCCTTTGGCAGCAGCCACAAGCATACAGCACCAGAACTAGGGCAGCTGTGGAAGCCTTGCTAGAGCACAGTTGGCTTGGGAGCTGGTTGGGGGTTGTAAAGGGGTCATAGGAAGCTGGCTGACACTGCCTGTCCTCCCAGCATGGGCAGGAGACGGGCCTAAGGCAGGAGGCTCACTGGGAGTTCTGGGCCAGCCTCAACTGCAAAGCAAAGCTCCGTCCCAGAAAACCAAAGTAAACAAGCAAAGGCCATATGCACTCAGCGACTCTGTACAAGGCCATAAGTCGTCCACATGGCATTATTGTGGACAGGGTGACCTGTCTGGATCACCATGACTCCATCCAGGGCTCAGAGATCAGTCATTGCAGTCCCCACACATAATTGTCAGCCCAAAGTGCCAGCCTGCCACCCTTGCTGTCACTTATGGAGTTGTGAGATGGTGAAGTCAATAGATGGCAGATGGAGGGGGGGATGTGTAGGCCAAGGCACCCAAAGCATCTTTTGCCTACTATTATTTATTTATTTAGGGCTGGGGAATTGGCTCAGTGGAATAAGTGCTTCCCTGGCAAGTGCAAGGGCCTGAGTTCAACCCCTAGTTCTGCAAAAAAAAAAAAAAAAACCTTTGTAAAACAACAAAGAGGGCTGAACAACTTAAAGAAAACAGAAACTCCACAGGGATGCTAAGAAAAAATATAAAATTAAATTGTTAAATATCTATTTATTTAATGTATTTGGTACAGGGTCTCACAATGCAGCTCGGACTCAGTGATCCCCCTGTTTCCGTCTCCCCAGTGCTAGGATTACAGGCTTGTATCCCCACGCCCCATCTTGGTGGCTGGCTCAGCATACCCAGGTTAGAGTCAGCATGGCATGTGGTACAGGGGATTGAACCTGGGTCCATGCGCTTGCTTAGGCAGGCACTTAGACCACTGAGCTATCTCTGTGGCCCATGCCCACTATTTTTTATTACAACAAATTGGCTACAGAGATTAATGGGTTTCCTTTTAGCTTTGGTTTGAACACACATGTCTACAGCCATACCACCCTGAATGCGCCTGATCTTGTTTGATTTGAACATACACATAACATACTTCCATCTTTTCCTCCCCCAGTAACATAAGGAAAAATGAAATGCCCACTCTGCTAAATATCAGATACACTGAGTTCATGTCAAAGAATGAATTCTAAGGAAAACCGAATAGTGGTCCACCATAGTGGTATGCACCTGTCATCCCAGCACTGAGGCTGAGGCAGAAGGACCTGTGTGAATTGTATGGTGAAACATTGTCTTAAAAAAAAAGAACAAAAACAGCAAGGGAGATGGCTCTGTAGAATAAGAGCTCAAGGGCCTGAGTTCAATCCTCAGTTCTGCAAAAAAAAACAAAAACAAAAACAAAAAAAAAAAAAAAACAGAGAGTAGGAAAAATATTTGGAGATTAGCTTCTGAAAGGCACAGCCAAGAGAATGCAATGCCACAGAGGTCCTCACACTTTTCTGAGAATGTTTTATAGTGCAAATTCACCAAGTGGATACAAGATGGTCAAACTGCTTAACCAATAAGATTACAAGTGTGGCCATTTAGCTAATATTGATCCAATAGGGAAGCAGGTCATATAACAAGGGGAAACCAGAGGGAGTCTTGGGAAGGGATGGATGTGGAGGTGCTGGTCACCCACCTTGGTGGCTGATGTCTATCTAGACTTCATTAGACCAGGTGATGCTAATTATAGTATACTATCACTTTATTGCTTGTCCCTCAGGAAAATTTGTGTATGCCTGGTCATTCCATCTGATCTGTCTGTCTGTCTGTCTGTCTTTCTTTCTGAGACAGGTTCTTATTATGCAGTTCAGGCTGGCGTTGAGCCCATTTTGTAGCCCAGACTGGTCTCGAACTCACAACGATCTTCCTGCCTCAGCCTTCCAAAGTCTGGGATTACAGATGTGCACCACCACACCTGGCTTCTGTCTGATCTGGAAGCCTGGTCTTCAACAGGCCTTCACCCCCAGTCACAGCTGCAATATGCTGTGGCAATGCCCACAGCCCTATCTGACCATCCATACTATTTCTGCCTTTCTTAGCTGTTCAGAATACCTCTTTTTCATCTCCCCCAAGTTTCCCACTGGGGTACCTTGATGGCTGTGTCTAGGAGGCTGCACCCTAGGGGATTGGGTGCCCCATACCTGCTTCACAGTGTCGGTCTCTGCTTCCGCCAACAGACCCTCTGCCTCTTCCCTGGGTGCTACAGGAAGTAGAGCTTCGGTTGCTGGGAGCGGCTGCCTGTCAGTGCCTCTATAGCCGACCTGGCCCCTTCAACCTCACATTCCAGCTCCTGCCAGGGATGCTGTGTGCTGGCTACCCAGAGGGACGCAGGGACACCTGCCAGGTGAGGAGAGGTCCCTTGTTTATGAGTACCTGGCAAGGACAGACCCATAGCTCACAGGAAACAGCTAATGATTCAATAGACATCTCTCTGGGCCTTAGTTGCAAAAAGAGGGCAAGATTGTTAGTGGAACTGGGGCCGGGGTTGTAGCTTAGTGGTATAATACATATCTGCCATGCATACAAGCCCTCGGCACAATCCCAAATGCACCAAAATAATAATAGTAATGGTGATGATGAGATAAAATAAGAACAAGTAGTCAAACATGGTGGCACAATGATCTTAAAGGTTGAGGCCCGCTCAGTGCAAAAGCTGTAGGTTCAATCCCGAGGATCACAAAAATAGTGTATAAAAAAAAGAAGTGGCCAGGGAGATGGCTCAGTAGAATAAACACTTTCCTGGCAAGCATAAGGGCCTGAGTTCAATCCCTGGTTCCACCAAAAAAAAAAAAAAAAAAAAAAAAAAAAAAAAAATATATATATATATATATATATATATATATATATATATATATGTATATGTATATATAGCAAATGGATGAGATTGACAAAAAGAGAAGCTGAGAGCCAGGGATAGTGGTGCACACCTGTATTCCCAGCACTTGGGAACCTGAGGCAGGAGGAGCATCATAAAGTGAAGGCCAGTTTGAAACACATAGTGAGACACCTCCTCTCTAAATAAATAAATAGATAGATAAATAATAAATAGAAGCTGGGGCTCAAGAAGCGAGTGCTAAAGGCTGGGGAGATGGCTCAGTAGAATACGTGGTTGCCTGACAAGTACAAGGGGCCTGAGTTCAATCCCTGGTTCCACAAAGAAAAAAAAAAAAAAAAGTGAGCGCTGTTATTTCTGGCTACATAATGCAATAAAGGGCCAGCATAAATTGGCCTAATAAGAAGTCTACGGGCTAGGGAGATGGCTCAATGGAATAAGCACTTCCCTGGAAAGTACAAGGGCCTCAGTTCAATCCCCGGTTCTGCCAAAACAAAACAAAACAAAAAAGTCTAGAACCACCATTTACTAGTTTGGTGACTTTGACCAGATTGACCTAAACTTCCTGTGCTTTTTCATTTGGAACACGGAGAAGATAGTGCTACGCATCTCATGAACACCTTATGAAGCGTTGTTATAGTTGTTAACAGTGGCTAGTCCTTAATAAGTGCTAAATATCAGCTATTATTATTCTTTTTTTTTTTTTTTTTTTTTTTGTCTTTTTTGAGACAGGGTCTCGCTATGCAGTTCAGGCTGGCCTTAAGCTCACTTTGTAGCTCAGGCTGGTCTTGAACTCACAATCCTCCTGCCTCAGCCTCCCGAGTGCTGGGATTAAAGGCATGCGCCACCACGCCCGGCTTAGCTATTATTATTCTTATACCAAATCCCAGGTGTCATTGTCTCTTTCCAGGGACTGGGACAAAGTAGCCGACGCCCCCACCTTAAAGGATAAGAGTTATTTCAGCGCGGTCAGACGCCCCCCCACCTTAAAGGATAAGGAGTTATTTCAGCTCTGTCAGCTCATGGCTGGCTGGCTTCTATGCTGAAACAGCAGGGCGCAGCGGTGCGCATTGCAGGAGCAGAACCGAGACTCGGGCTGGGCCAGGCCGCGCCTTTCCAGGCCACGCCCCAGGGACCGCAGCCAATCGGGTCTCACCTCCTAAAGAACCTTCAGTTATAAACTCTATGAATGAGCCTCCGATGAGCACAGCACAGCACCCCACGAGTTAGTCATTTTGCACACACATGAGAACTAGAGGGACATTTTAAACCTAAACACCAGGCCATGACACAGCCTGTAAATAGTATTGTACAAAATAATCCTTCACAATAAGTAATTTTCCTCATCGCCTAGTAAAGGTCATAAATAGCACATTTATAGCTGGGTGTGCTAGTGCACACCTGTAATCCCAGCACTGGAGAAGCTGAGGCAGGAGGACTGCCCTGAGTTTGAGGCCACCCTGGGCTAGAAAGGGAGCTCAAATTCAGCCTGAACTGCATAGTGAGACCATGTCTCAAAAGAACGGTAGAACCTTTGCCCTGAAACCAGTATAAGCCGGTGGATCCTCAGAATGACCCCTGACACATTATCTGTCATCAGGGTGACTCCGGAGGACCTCTGGTCTGCGAGGAAGGTGGCCGCTGGTTCCAGGCGGGAATCACTAGCTTTGGCTACGGCTGTGGGAGAAGAAACCGCCCCGGGGTCTTCACTGCGGTGGCCCCCTATGAGGCTTGGATTCGGGATCGGGCGACCGGCTCAGAGCCTGGCCCTGCCTTTCCCAGCCAGCCCCAGTCAGGGCCCCAGGAGCCCAGGGAGGAGAACTGTACAATCGCCCTGCCAGGTGAGTGCACCAGGAATGCACAGGAGTCAAGCTGGACCTGGGAGAGAGGGGCTCCACGGGCCCCTGACCGGATCTGTTGATTTCTCGCCCCTCAGAATGCGGGATGACTCCAAGGCCCGGGGCCTGGCCCTGGGCAGCCCGGGTGACCGTTCCAGGATTCAGACCCTGCCATGGGGCGCTGGTGTCGGAAAGCTGGCTCTTAACACCTGCCAGCTGCTTTCTGGAGTGAGCGAGAAACCCTGAGAATGTCTCAAGCAGATGGGGGGTAGCGGGACTCGAACTCAGGACCTCTTGCTTGCGAGACAGACGCTACACCACAACCCCTACAAGCAGATTCTTGCCTCCATTCCACCAGCCCTCCGTCTACCTGAGACACAATCTATCCCACTCAGCCCTCGCTGGAGGTGCTGCAGGGAACCTGCCGAGACACCACGAAGAGGGGGTCGTAATCTGCAGGGGCTGGTGCAAATTGGCTCCAGCAGGGGGCTGAGGGCGGGGGCGGCGGGCACATTTGTATCTGGGTGGGGTGAAGTCAAGTCCTGCCTAGAGGTAGTCCAGTCCCGCCAGGTGTCCTGCGCCTGGCCCCAACTTCCTTCCCCATCCTGCAGCTCGGGCACCTGGGACAGCCGGCCCAGTGATCTCGACGCCTGGCGGGTGCTGCTGCCTTCGCAGTCGCGCGCGGAGCGGGTGGCGCGCCTGGTGCTGCACGAGAACGCTTCGCATAACGACGCAGCGGACCTGGCGCTGCTCCGGCTGAGCGCGCCCGTGAACCTAAGCACGACCCTGAGGCCTGTGTGCCTGGCCCATCCTGACCACTACTTCCTGCCCGGGAGCCGCTGCCGCCTGGCTCGCTGGGGCCGCGGGGGTGCGCGGGGTCCTGGCGCGGCGCGAGCTGGGGCGGGGACCTACGAGGTTGTGACTCGGACTCGCGGTTTTTTCCCTCGCAGAACCCGCGCCCGGCCGCGGCGCGCAGCTAGAAGCCGAGCTTTTGGGTGGCTGGTGGTGTCACTGCCTCTATGGCCGCCAGGGGGCGCGAGTGCCGCCGGCCGGAGACCCGCCGCGAGTGCTCTGCCCCGCCTACCAGGAAGAGGAGGAGGCGGGCCGCTGTTGGGTGAGAAGGGGGCTAGAGGCGGGGCCTGAGCCGGGAAGGGGCGGGGCCGGGCTGTAGCAGAGCCTGGCCCAGAGGGCCTAGGCCGGTCTAAGGGGAATTGTAAAGTGAGGCCTCGTGGCTGGTGGGGTGTGATGTCTGTATACAAAGTATCTGAAATCCAAGAAAGGCCAGGCGCAAGCCAGTGACACACTCATACATGCTCATACCATAGAACGACTCCAACTGGAGCCTGGTGTGCCAGGAGAAGGGGACCTGGTTCCTGGCTGGTATCAGCGGCTTCTCTGGTGGCTGTCTCCGCCCTCGAACCTTCACCCCACTGCAGACCCACGGCCCGTGGATCAGCCATGTGACGCGAGGAGCCTACTTGGAGGACCAGCTGGCCTGGGATTGGGGCCCTGAGGGCGAGGTCACTGAGCCTCAGACTTGCCCTCCCCACACAGAGCATGGTGGTGAGCAGGGGTCCCTGGGTTAGGAGCTGCAGAGATCCACTGAGGGGCCCCTGCTGAGGTAGCTGCCTCCTGTCCTAGCCTGCGGCCTCCGGCCAGAGCCTGCTCCAGCTGGGGTGCTGTGGCCCTGGCTAGCAGAGGTGCACGTGGCTGGTGACCGAGTCTGCACTGGGATCCTTGTGGCCCCTGGCTGGGTTCTGGCAGCCACCCACTGTGTCCTCAGGTGGGTCTCACTCCTCTCCTGGTGGGGAGCTGGTCAGAAGGACTCTCCCAGTGGAAGGATGCTCTCCCTTGAGCCTCCAGCAGCTTGCGAAGGCTGCTGTGAAATGCTCCTATTGGTTTGATTTGGGATTTTTGTTTTGTTTTGTTTTGGAACCGGGGATTGAACTGAGGCCCTTGCACTTGCCAGGGAAGGGCTTATTCCACTGAGCCATCTCCCTGGCCTCTTTGGGGGGTTTTGTTTGAGGTGTTTCAAGACAGGAAGATTTGGAAGGAGGAGTTGGTGGTGTAACCCCCTAGAGCTCCAGGTTACCCTTTACCCTGCAACAAGAGGAGCAGAAGGTGACAAGGGTCCTTGTTCCCACAGGCCGGGCTCTACAACAGTGCCTTATATTGAAGTCTACTTGGGCAGGTCAGGGGCCAGCCCTGTCCTACAGGGCCACCAGGTGTCCCGATTGGTCACCAGCATCCGCCTGCCCCAGCACTTGGGACTGGGGCCCCCCCTGGCCCTCCTGGAGCTCACCTCACGCGTGGAGCCCTCACCATCTGTGCTCCCCATCTGCCTCCACCCAGGAGGTGTTCCCCCTGGGGCCAGCTGCTGGGTGCTGGGCTGGAAAGACCCTCAAGACCAAGGTGAGTGCCTTGAGTCCTGGGAATGAAGGGGACCTGGAAGTCAGAGCCCTGGGCAACCCTCTTCCCTCCTTCCAGTCCCTGTGGCTGCTCCTGTCACCATCTTGACGTCACGACTCTGTCATTGCCTGTATCACAGCATCCTGCCCCCTGGGACCCTCTGTGTCCTCTATGCGGAGGGCCAAGATGACAGGTGTGAGGTATGGGCACCTGCGTGTAGGTTTCCTGGGTCTGGGCCGGCAAGAAGCCGTGCTGGGCAGGTGGATCATTGAGACAGACACCAGGGCTAGAATTCCTGGACACTGGGCTCAGGTGGGAAGAAGCAGTGCTTCTTGGCTGGGCCCAGGCTGCCTCCACCATGCAGGGGACCAGAAAAAAGGATGCCACCCATTCCTCTTGGCTCCAACTCCACAGGTGACCTCGGCACCGCCCCTCCTGTGCCAGACTGAGGGAGGCTCCTGGGTCCTCATGGGCCTGGCTGTCCGTGGGAGCCGGGAGCTATTCGCAGCTATTGGCCCAGAAGAGGCCTGGATCTCCCAGACAGTGGGGGAGGCCCACTTCCTGCCCCCTAGTGGCTTACCCTACTGGCTCCCTGAGGGCAGTGACCTGTGCCCCCCAGACTTGGCAGGGGCCTCAGGCTCCCCTGGAATGGCTGCTCTATTCCTGCTGTTACTGACTCCTCTGATCCAGGGCTGGTAAGCCTGCCTCCCAGAGCCTTGTCTTCCTTGCCACTACCACGCTGCCTCTGCCAACAGGGCAGGAATGCAGCTGGACCAGCTGGCTCCAGGCTTGCAGGGCTGGCGCCCCTCCACCTAGCACCTGGTCAGGGCTTCCAATGATTGGGCCTCAGTGCTGGCTACTTGGGGCCCAGGAATCCTTGGGGTGGAGGAGCAGATAATAAAGATGTAAACACAGACACGTGGCCTTGTTGTATCACTGGGGACAGGCTAAGGGGCTGAGAACTTGGAAGAAGCCCCAGGAGGAGGGCCCTGCCCTCCTGGGCACTGTGAGTCAGGTCTTCGGCTCCCAGGAAATGTGTCCCGAATAACGTGGCAGCTCTCTTCTCTCATTCCTGCCCTAGGGCGGGGAGGTAAGGGGCCAGCTGGTTGTGTGTCACCTGCCCAGTGGACTTGGTGTCCCCAGCACCTGCCACATACTTCAGCTCTAGCTCACACCCTGCTGCCCCTCCCACTAGCATAGGGAGGACCTGTGGTGAGAGCTAACCCCCAAACACATATCCCACGAATGTTGCCCCACTCTTGGAGGGGCTGCATCTTGTACATCCCACCAGCTGCCTCCAGGATGTGGATACTGCCTCTATAAAGCCCGCTGCCTCCCCCCACTGTCCTGTGCGGCTCCCTGCATTAAACCAGCAAGGCATGGTGCAGTTGCCATGCATACCCTAGGAGCCACAGGACACACTCATCTAGGGGAAAACACCAACATCCATGGAAAATGGGCGAGTGGGGCAGGGACAGAAGGTGGCTGCCTCTGGAGCTGAGCAGGCAGTCAGCGGGGAGGCAGCTGGGAGGGAAACAAGACCTGGCTGGGACAAAGGGAAGGCAGAGAGGATCTTGGCAGCTGCTCCCCATGTCCACCACAGGGAGATGCATCCATGTCTGCTCTGCATTCCCAGCCAGCCACCCCTGCGGGCACAGGACACCCACCTTCTACCCATACCCACCCATGACTCTCCCAGAATCATGTCCCCTCCCATTTTAGACCCCTTCACAAGCCAGCTCCTTCCACTGGCCACTCTAGGGTGTCCAGGCCTGAGGTTCTTGCTAGAGGTCCAGATTCTCGGTCTTCTGGAATGAGAGTGGGGAGGAAGAGTGTTTTTCCTCAGACTTAAGCCCAACACATATCCCAGGGGCCACAGATCCATGCCTGCAGAGCATCTGTAAGACCCTCACCAAGTGGCAAGGCCTTCTCTCCCTCTACCCAAAGTCATTGTCATCTCTGCCTTTAACACTTCATAAGCCCTTGAAAACCAGGCATGGAAGCACACACCTGCGATCCCAGCATTCTCAGAGGCTGAGGCAGGAGGACAGCCTGGACCACTGTGTGATTTTGTGACACTGGTCTCAAAATGCAAGATTAACAAAGGCTCAAGGGTGTAGCTCAGTGTGAATAAAGGCCCTGAGTTCAATCCCTGGCACCACAAAAACAGTCTCAGTTCTTGAAGTGCTTCCTTGAAGGACCCCATCTTTGAGGCACCCCCTCTTGTCCATCATGGTTCCTAGTTTTAAGTAATTTTATCATTGGCTATTTTTTTTTTTTTTTTGAGACAGCCTCTCACTAGTTCACTAGTGGAGACTGTATAGTGGAAAGTGTCCTTGAGCTCACTATGTAGCCCAGGCTGGCCTCGAACTTCAGGTGACACTCTTCCCTTAACCTCCAGAGTCCTGGGATTATAGACCAGGCCACTGCGCCAGCAGCTGTAATTTTGTGATCCAACCCTGCACCTCTATTCAAGGAAGTCATGGATGGAATTTATTGTGAACCTTGAGACTGCGATACAGCAGGCTTTCAGTAAATACGGAGCACTGCCGGCCACACTCAACACCCACAGTGGAGGCTGGAGATCTCACAGAAAGGCCTGGAGTGCCGCTGGCCTGGGTTCAGTCGCCTGGCATGAGGGAGGTGGGGAAGAGCAGCTGCCCCAAGACAACAAAGACTGGGCAACCCCTGGCAGACATAACTGATCTGGGGGACCTGAAACACTCAGAAACAGCTGGCCCTGGCCACCAGGGTTTCCAGACTGCCTGAGGCTGCCGCTCTGCGTTGGCCAGCCTCCCTCCCACGCCCCCAGGACCCGTAAGGACTCAGGCGACTGGGAAAGGCTGAGCAGCCCGGCCAGGAGGGCGGGGACGAGGGCGGAGCCAGCAGGTAGGTGCCCTTCCCCCAGCACCTGCCACGGAGCAAGGCCACACAGGTAGCTGAAGACACTCACCCTCTCCTAGCCTTAGAAGCCAGCCCTGAACACCTGCTCCACCTTACCGGCAGGAATTCTGGGATTCCTTACCTCTGAGCCGACACCTGGATCTGCCTTTGAAACCAGGCCTAGGACCAATCCTTCCCTTTTGTGCCCCTGTGGCTGTTGTCCTGGGCCATGGCCCACAGGCGGGGCCTGGGGCCTGGGCAGCCCCATGCTGTGGCCGTTTTACTTTTCCTTGGACTAATCCGGCTGGGAATGCGTAAGTACCTATGAACAGCATAGGGAATTTGGGGAAGGGCCATACACTGGAAGGTGTGCGTACACCTTGGGGCATCTCTTATGAGTTCAAGAATCTTTAACCTTTTGGAGGGTCAGGGAGATGGCTCAGTGGAATAAGTGCTTTCCTGGCAAGCACAAGGGCCTGAGTTCAATCCACAGTTCTGCCAAAAAAAAAAAAAAAGAATCCTTAGCCTTTGTAATGCTAGAAATTTGGAAGGCTGAGGCAAGATTGCAATTTTGAGGCCAGCTCAGACCACTTAGGAGACCTAGAGATATAGCTCCCCAATCTCGTGAGTTCAGCCCCTGAACTCAGAGAGAAAAAGATCACTTTTTCCCTCTTTGGGCACCACCCTCCTCTGGCACGTTTGTATGTACTGTGTGCGTGTACAATGTGGCGTGTGCGATGTGTGTAGGAAGGGTAGTTTGGGGGGACTAGGGCCTACCCCTCCCTCTCAGCCCTTGACCATTTGCTGGCCTCTTGCCTCCCAAGTGCTCTGCTTTTATGGATAGAGACAAGGAGGAACTTAATGAGGTCCCAACACATTAACTGGGAGTGCAGCACAGTGGGTACAGCACAGTGGTCGGAGCCACAGGGAGACAGAAACCCAGGTGCAGGGAAGAAGCCAATAAGTGGTGTCCTTGAATTTAAGCTACAGCTGACTCCCAAGAGCAGTGCCTGAGGTCACTTTGAGAGAAATAAGCCCAGGCTTTCTCCTTTGGTGGTGCTAAGGGCCACACCACATTCCTCACCTTGCCAAGCCCTCTTTCCTCACCTCTAAAGCATAGCTGATTTTGTCCATCTCCTGGGGCAGTAGTGAGGATTCTAAAAGATAAAGGAAGTGAAATCCCTGGCTGGTCTGTCCTGCCTGAACACTTACTAAATAGTACCTATTGTCCTGGATATGAAGAGTGGAGGAGTCTGGTGAAGGGGCAGCGGGTAGCCTCCACTCCTGATGGCTTCATGGGGGTAGGCAGGGTGTCCTGGAAACTGCCCCTTCATGGCATGTCACAGCATGTCACAGCAGCCCACTGTGGTTCATCTGCTCAGCCCATCCACTGCTCCATGGTGTGCTGTGTGCTGGGGACCTGAGAACGTCCCAGGTGAACTCCCAGGTCGGTGTGACTAAGTCACAGGCCTAAAAGCAGTCCTGAGCTAGGCTGGGTCAGGAAAGCAGGACCCAAGGCACCCAGAGGCCAGGGCTGGCAGAAGCATGGGGCTGCTCTCTGATGTTCTCCACAGCCAAAGCGTGGAAGCACCAGCCTTCCCGCCCAGATGGCTGACCCAGGCTGCAATCCCCAAGCACAGAGCAAAAGGCCAGAGGCAAACAGACCAAAGTACCCAGCGTGGCTGGAGTAGGTGTAGACTAATGGGGGCCTGGAATGTGTCTTAAGGTCGGTGTGGAGCCACGGGAGGCAGGAAGGAGGAAAAAGGCCGTCAGGAGGCTGACCTAGGTAATGAGTAGTGGACAGGAGGGGCAGAGGTGTCCATGCCTAGTGAGCCAGGAATGAGGCCAAAAGGCAGGCTGTGAATTCACTTCCCTGGCTTTAAACTGGGTCTCCTGGGACATGGCAGCCTGGCAGAACTAAGGACCTGGTCAGGGCAGGCACCCTGAGAGACTGACGCCTTTCTCTTCCTCCCTGTACAGCCTCCTGTGGCTCAGTCTTCCAGTCCCGCATCACAGGAGGCGACGATGCAGCCCCCACACAGTGGCCCTGGCAGGTCAGCATCAACTACCTCAGTGAGCACGTGTGTGGTGGGTCCCTCGTGTCTAAGGAGTGGGTACTGTCGGCCGCTCACTGCTTCCCCAGGTACAAACTGGGCCGGGATGAGGATCGGGGAGGGAGTCCAAAGTGGGCTGGGGAAAGTTCACAAAGGTCAATCCAGAATCAGGTTGGGGGTTTGGGTT
>PVKA01043952.1:0-16470 GCA_004027165.1 Ctenomys sociabilis
TGATATAATTCAGCTATAAAAAAACCTGTAAATATAATTTCATGTATGCACCTTGTACAGTACCAAAACGTTATGAAAACAGTTTGCAATGTATTAATTCATCGACTCTGTATGGTTAAGGTGTCTTGAAACTGTCTGATTGACATTTGTATTTTAATAAAATAAAAATAAATGGAAAAAAAAAGATAAAAAAAAATGGTACCCCCATGAGCATCATGTTGCTGCTGTCTGGACGTCCTTAAATGCTCTCATAGATGCAGGGGCAACAGGGCCATAGAAGAGCTGGGAATCATAAATGCACCTCTATTTTCCCCGTTTTCTCCTATCCAGGTCTGGTATAACTCAAGATTTTGGCATAGAAAGGCTGGAGGGACCCAGGGTCAGTTCCCTATAAGTGCCTCTGAAGCAAAAATTTATCTACTGAATGATGAGAGGGTTTCAGTGCCCAGGCCCCCTCAGCATACCTGACCCTTTCCAACCACTAAGAACACTGTGTTCCCTTTCATGGTATAAATTGTTTCATATAACTGGAACTTAGTCACAGCAACTAAATTAAAGACTTCAGAGAAAAAAAAAAAAAGATCTATTACCATGCGTTCAACTAAAGTCAAACATGATTAAAGATTTAAACACTGAAATAAAAAAAACTAAATCTACTGAAAGTAAATCCAAGTAGATATCTTAAAGATATAGGGGTAGGTAGACAGTTGTTGAAAAATAAAACTGAATGGGAAACACATAAATGAATCAACAATAGGGATCCTGTTTTACTGAAAAATATCTGTATATGAAAAGAAATAACCATCACAGTGAAAAGAAAACCCACATATAGGGAAAATATCTTAATGAATGGTGACTCAGACAAAGGACTTCTTTCTAGCATATGGAAAGAATTTAAAAAAATGAAGTCCCCAAATTGAAACATACAATTCAAAAATGGTATTTGAGGTGAATATACATTTTTCAGAGGTTGAAAGACAAATAGCAAATACATACATCAAAAAACATTGCACAGCACTGGTCATTTGAGAAATGCACATTAAAACAACACTGAGGTTCCATCTCACCTTAGAAAGAATGGCCATCATAAAGACATCATCTAATAAGAAGGGCTGGAGAGGCCATGCAGGATAAGATACCCTTCTGCACTGTTGCAGAAAGGGTAGAGTGGTACAGCCTCGACAGAGATCAGAGTGAAGACCAAGAAAACTAGGATTAGAAGTCCCACTTAACCCGACTATTCTCTTTCTGGGCATTTTTTCAGAACTGAAATCATCATACTACAGTAATACCTTTGTGCACATGTTCACTGCAGCTGAATTTGTCTTAGGGAAACTTCAGAAATATCTCAAATCACCATCACCTCAATAATTAATAAAAAATTGTGGTATTCTTGTGTAATGCAATATGACTCGGCTACAAAGAAAGGTGAACTTGAGGTTGTTATATGTAAATGGACCAACACGAGGTTATATGTATTACAGGTGAAACAAATTTGACCTCCATGTATAAACATCATATTATCACCCTAGTGTAAGAATCTGGAAGAGTAAATAAAATTGGAAAGGAGAGAATAGATACAGTAAAAGGGAAAGTAACTGAACATAAGGATTACACAATTGTGATGAGAGAAAATAGAAAATAAACAAAAAATTGAAAAAAGAAATCAGGAAAAATCATGTTTGCATATACACAGAATAACAACCATGATTGTACTAGTAATTTTCATCAGTTTTTAAGTGATTTGTATGCATTTATTTGATACAGAGCCTCACCAAGCAGCTTAGACTTGTAATGATCTTCCTGACTCAGCCTCCCAGTTGCTGGGGTTACAGGAAAGCAACACAATTTCCGGTTTATGTGGTCACTATGACATGCCTGAGGTTCCAGGTTCAGCAAGGCCTGTGGCACCAGGGATTGAACCTAGGTCTTTGCACTTGCCAAGAAGATGTGTATACCATCAAACTATGCAGTAGTAATCTAGCAGTTGCTTTGAAGTAGCAGAGAGTGCATAAAATTTTTATTTGACCAATTTTATAGGCTTATATCTGTAATCTGAACAACTACTTTGAAGGTAGAAATGTGCAGTAGAACAATGACTGTTGAGTAGCTATAATGTTATTTTTTTAATTGTGTATCATTTTCAATGGTTTAGCTACTATTGTTCTATTCTCCTTAAAATGAAAAACAAAGACCCTGACATTCATTCACATCATCTACTAACTACTCATAGAAAAGTCCAAAAAAAATGAAGTAAATTATTAATGACTGTTTCACTATTATTCTTTCAGATAAGAAATTAACAGTTTGTACTTACAAAATCTCCATGATCTACTCCTAATATTTCCTAAACATTACTGACATCCATCAAAAAAACTCCACATATGTTGAAACATATATGCATTTTTTATCTTAATTGTGCCTTGAGGACACATAGAGAGACTAGTGGTCTAAGCACCTACCAGGTAGGCGCAAGGACCAGCCTTTGACATTGGTCCCACATGGCATGCCTGCCCCTCTGAGCCTGCCACCACAATGAGGCAGGGTAGTGCACACCTGTTATCACAGTGCTGGGGAGGCTGAGACATGAGGATCCCTATGATTTCAACCTGCATAGCGAGACCCTGTACAAAATATAACTAAATAAGACAATAAATTGTGCCTCAAAGAAGTCTGAAGATTTGAAATAAGAGGATTATGTAGGTCCCGTGTACTCCTCTTCAAACAGGGACCTGACCTGAGTGTTAAGCACAGTACTGTTGAATGCAATCAGTATATCCTATATGTATGTATTAATAAAATATAAACTAAAAGCAAGAATGATGAATAAACAAATAATCTGGATGAAAGTCTCTGTGTATTTAATTATGTGAAATTCAATAAAATCTATGTACTTTAATTAATGAATTAAGAGGGTACCAGGCTTAAGGTCAGGGACCTGTCCCAGTCAAAGCTATAGCACATTAGTACATCAGAGTAGGTGTCTTGTGGCATCACAATGAGGGGCGCTATGGGACTTTGGGTCTCCATAGTAAACAAATAGCACTGATGCAGTGGTGATGATGATGGACTTTTCTTCACTCCTAATGAAGAGATCACATGCAGAAATACTCCTGCATCCAGCATTTACACCTCTTCCCACTGGAGATCAGAACGTGCAGTCCCCATGCTCAGTGTCCCTAAAGAAGAAGGTATGAAGGTGTGCTCTTCTCTGTGTGCTAAATTACTCTTAAATACTAAACTCAAGTTCAGTGAATCAGAGAAAAGTGGATGGGAAAAATTATGTAACTACATTTTTTTTCTTTTCTCTGTGAGACTACTTATTAATGGTCTTACCAATCAATTGCTCCCATGTAATTCAGAATGGAGATCCGAATTCTGAATCGGGAGTAGGAATTATTTAAGGACGAATAAGAAGGAAATGTTTAAGGACAGAACTCAAAACAGAATCATTTAAGGAGACCAAATTAACAAGCCTGGTAGATTCTTTCTTCCTATGCAAACTATAGATAATCTGTAAAGCATTTGGTGTTGGACTAAGTAGCAAGGACTCGTGAGGATCCTTACCACATAATACTGGTAAACATTTCAATACATCAATGGTTAACAAGTAGCTGTCCTATCTGACTCTGCAAGAATTATCTAAAGATCATTTCCATCCATGTGACTGAACTGAAAGCCTTTCAGTGTCAGGCTCCCAGCTCAACCCTGAAGAACAGGTGCAGCAGTGTTCTCCAAGCAGGGAGTTGAGAGTTCTAGGTTCCCTCACAGTAACTCAACTTGCTACAGAAAAATGTTCATCACAAAAAGCTGTGTCTTATCTCAACAAGGCTAGAAAATACACTACATGCAAAGAATTGAAGACTGGTAGTTAGTTTGTAACATCCAGTTGAACTGAACCAGTGTGGTACTGGCTGTGCACTGTATACACGGTATTGTTGCTCACAGCATAAAATGCGTAACTGAAGGAGGAGAAGGAGGAAAAAGAGGAAGATCAAGAGGAGAAGAGAAGGAGACAGAGAAGGAGAAGGTGAGAAATGAGGGAGTTGGAGAAAAAGAAGAAGGAGAAGAAGAAGAAAGAAGAAGAAGGTGAAGTAGTAGAAACCGAAGGAGAAATACTGTAAGGGAAGCGATATTGAGCTGCGGGTTTTCCTGGAGGAGCTTGTCATGCTGGCTTTCCTGATGAACTCAGCTCTTCTTATCAGCAATGGAGCTCAGACCACGTTGTCCCTGATAATTGCAATAACTCACTTTGGGAAGCTCGGTTCCAAACCTAGAGCCTAGCTTCCTGGCTCCAGAGAGGAAGATAGTACACTGCTCAGTTTGGTGGAAAAGATTTTTGTGTTTGCTTTCCTGATCAGAACTCAGATTTTCTCCTCATCGGTGTATCTCCTAACCTCACTGTTGCTTATATTGGCTACTGTACCTTTTAGGAACACTCTGCTTCTTACCTTGAGCATTTTTTCCTAGATTCCATACAGATCCTTCAGCCTGCTGGCACAGATACTTCATTATGCTGACATAGACTTTCCAGCTTCCACCACTGACCTCTGAGACTTCCCAGCACAGATTCAGGAAATGCACCTGAATGAGACATTGCCATGGGCTCTCCAGCTGATCTCATGGGAAGCTCTGCTATGAGCCATAGGTCTTCACGTCGACTGATGCTGGATATTACTATGAGGTCAAAGACATGCATCAGAGGGATACTTTGGTATGTGGATAATTTTCTTTCCTTCTTTCTTTCCTGCTTTCTTTTCTTCTTTCTTTCTTTCTTTCTTTCTTTCTTTCTTTCTTTCTTTCTTTCTTTCTTTCTTTCTTTCTTTCTTTCTCTTTGTGGGAATTGAACTAAGTACCTTCAGCTTGCCAGTCAGGTAAGAACCAGAGTGCTCCTAGAAGACATCACAGCCAACATGAACAACAGTGAGGTTCTGAGATCCACTGATGTGCTGGACATCTGAGTTCTGATCAGGAAAGCATACACAAAAACTGTGTTGCTGCATTCTATCTTCAATGGAATAGAGGTTCAGAACTCTCCTTGTAAGTGATTCTTTGGGTGAATATTATAAAATGTGTCCTCTTTTGTATCCCTTCCTTTGAAAAACCCTAAACTATGACACTACACAATTGTAAACATCTGAGAGGCAGAAAAATATTGTAAGTAGCTTTGAAGCTAAACATTGCATCTTCATATAGGCATGTGATCATGCATATCTATGAGTGTATTTCACATGCACAGAGACAAATACAATGAGAAAACTGTGCAACAGCCTACAAAATGTATGCCAACAGCATAGAATGATCTTCATTCCAACGGCTGGGGATGGTATGACATTGGGTGCCATGGATCAAATCCTAGTCCGTGTATTTGTCTGAGCAGGAGTTTAGTTATCTATGCTCTCTCACCAGCCCATCAGCATTTCTAAAGACACATCCAGGTATGAGCTCACAGAACTGTTATTAGTACCCAGGGAAAACATGACTCTGAAGGACATTTTCCAAGGGATGTGAACCCATTTACAAGCTACACAAACGGAGCTGGGGACAAGCACAGGTGCTCAGGATCAAGAATGTAGCCACGTGAGATCACATGAGGGCACTCAGTATCAGTATGGAAGGTCCTGGACCAACGTTTATGTCTGAGACAAGGTTTGCCTAATTCAAGGAGATGACAGCATTCAGCTGCTGGCCTCTGAGTGTTCGGATATGCTAATTTTAGAATGTGGAAATGGAGAGTGGAGAATGGAAAATGATTAGATCCAGGACCCTGAAGTGGATGTGTACATTACATATATATGAAAATTGAATTTATAGTCCGTGTTATGCACATGTGCTATATGTACCTCACAGGACTCCTCTCTGGGGCCTTTGTGGTGGTTTTCTTCTGCTCATGCCCTCCTTCATCTGTAGGCAGCCCAGGTCCTCGAGGAGCTCCTCCATTACATCTCCTCTCCTGGACTGGGAGGCACTGAGTCTAGAGGACTGAACTCGAGGGATATCACTGAGCTATGTGAGGGCTCATTCAGGGTCTTCCAGCCAGAGGAAGTCTTCGAAGTTGCACATCCTCTGTCTGGTGTCCTTATGTACAAGGGTTCACCCTTCGAGCAAATGCTTCAGGCACTACAACGTAAAATCATGTTGCATACATAGTATTCTGTCCTTGTAACTCCATATTTTTTAGGCACAGTCTTGCTACACAGTTCAGTCTGGAATCATGTGCAGCTTTGCAAGTAATTTTGCAAATGAATTTATTGCAGATTTCACATGGTCTCACTAAACAGATAGAACTCATTTCTGTTCTTACCCTTGCAAGCACTGGGATTACAGGCAAGTGCCAGCAGGCCAAGTCTCAATAGGCTTTTCAGCACGCCACTTGGGCATAGCTGACACACCATGTCAGGGATCCGACCTTGGTCCCTAAAAGTTTCTAAGCAGGCACTTTAAGCTGTTGAACTATCTGACCAGCCATTTATGCTCAGGCTTTCACTGCCCAGGCTGATCTCATACTCATATCAATACTGCTATCTCAGCCTCCTCAGTGCTGGAATTACAGGAATGCACCATCAGGCCGGATTCCTGGTATACCAATATTTCATTGATATACAAGGCCCTAGTCTGGCAAGTACAAAGTCCTGAGTGCAATCTCCACTACTGCAAAAGAAAAAAACAAGAAAGCTGAGTTGAGATATGTAAAGATGGGCTTCAAGAACTTGGAAGCGGGCTGGTTCGTTCTCTTTCTGGAGGAAGACTTCAGATGTGAGTGTTGGGAAATTGAGACAGGATGGGGTTGAGATGCTACACATGATCTCAGCACGCACTGTGTTCACCCCTATCCTGGCCCAGGTACTGCTGCAAGAGACCAGACCTGGCCAATAAAGCCCTCACAGCCCCTCTTCTAAGTGCATTCTCTGGTTACTCCATTTATGGGAAATTTCCACTGTAGCTGGAAACTCCAACAGCAAGGTAAGAATATGAGTGGATATCATAGGTTGAGAAAATCAGAGATGCAGCTTATAATTCGTCCATGAAAAATGAACATTTCTTTCTTGTTTGTTTAAGTATTTTGTACAGGATCTTATTACACAACTTACTCAGTAATCCTTCTGTTTTCAGCCTTCCCAGCACTGGGATTGCAGTGTGCACCACTATGCCTTGTCTTGTTGGCCACCTCAGCACTCCCAGGCCTGGGGATGGCATGACATGTGGTGCCAGGAATCAAATCTCGCTTTCCTAGCTTGCCTAAGAAAATGCTTATTCCACTGTGATATCTCACATGACCATTGGCAATTCTAAAGTCACACCCAGGTACCAGATCAAAAAACTCTTCTCAGTAGCCAGGAAAAACATTACTGTGAAACATGTTTTCTAAGGGACATAAGTGTGAACCAAGGCACAGTGCTATACATTGGTAGGTGGGCACAAGCAAGGGTTCTCATGATCAGGAAAGTAGCTATCTCAGAGCACACGGGGGTGCTCTGCACAAGCTGGGAAAGCTCTGGACCAGAACTGGTAGTATGCAGAAAGAAGATGAAAGGAAAGTCACTAAGAAGTAAGGGTTTCTGTTCACTATCTGAGTTTCCTTTCATTCTCAGATTAATATGCACTGGGGAGATGAGTACATCGTCTCCAGCTGTCAGATGGAGTCATCAGACTCAGGTGAATGAAAGGGATTTGATGACAGAATACATTTACAAAAAACTATTTATCGGCTTCACATGAATGTCTGGATTAGAGCAACCAGAATTTGAAAATGTTGGAAAGATCCTAAAAATGTGAATGTTTGGCACACAAAGTACTCATCATCATCATCATGTAAAATTAGCTTCATCATTTTGTTACTACGAAGAGGGCCTTGTCTCATGAAGTAAGAAAACTTTCAGTTTATGAAAGCTAGAAGAAAAGTCATTGTAATTCTGGGGAGATGGCCCAACAACACAGCACTTGCCTCACAAGCATGGTATCGTGAGTTCAATTCCTGGTACAAAAAAGTAAGGTATAGTGTAGAGTTTTCATAGAATCTCACAGGAGAATTTGTGAGTATTTCCTCTTTGTATAACTTGAACAGAGGCATGATTTTGTCAATATTTAACAAGACATATACCTATGTCAAAATGTATCTCATTTCTACATAACATCATACATATCATATTATAGTTTGTACATGTATAGTGTATTTTATACTACACAGCTTAATGCAGAGATAATTCTTGAATGTATGTTTTAAAAAATTGTCTGCTCATTTGTGAACGTACTGGAAGGAAGAAAAATCCTTCCATGTTCTCTCATTGAAACAACAGGTTTGCCAAAAATCCTGAAACATGAAGTATGTCTGTGTGCTTTGGAACAGTTCAGACTGCAACTGAAAACTGTGGGAAGAACTGTGCTACATAAAACGTCATTTGGTTTCCTAGCATATGAGCTCACAATATATGGGACATTACGCTTCTCATTCTATGTCCACACTAAGAAATGTGTGAAGTTGCCAAATCCATTACTTAACTGTATGGAAGAGTAAAAAAAAATGGATGAGGTTAGGTCCTCATCACTACACAGATGCCTGGACAGAAAGCATGTGTTCTGTGGTATGAGGGTTGTTTTCAAATACTTCTGAAAAGTCTCTGTGCTTTGGACCTTTTCCTCTTAGAGGCTTCCACAATAGATGTCTATATAGCAGGACGGCATGCAAATATTGGTTCTCTCTGCTGATGAAAACCAGCCAAGCCCGGATAACTCTGCAGCTCTGCAGAGGAGGTCAACCCTGGATGTCTATCTGTTCCTGCTAGGCAAGCAGAGAGAGCACACACAGCACATTATGGAGCTGATATTGAAGTGCATTTTTCTTTTTGTTATTTTAAAAGGTAACTGATGAAAAACAAGAACTACAGAGTGTGTAAGTGGCACTATTGGGATAAAAAATGGATATGTGTGACCATTCCCTGAGCAGGATGTCTCTTTTTGCAGGTGTCCAGGCTGAAGTGCAGCTGGTGGAGTCTGGAGGAGCCTTGGTGCAGCCTGGGGGAACCCTCACACTCTCATGCGTTGCATCAGGATTCACTTTCAGTAATTATGCAATGAGCTGGATTCGTCAGGCTCCAGGAAAGGGACTGGAATGGGTCTCAACAATTAGCTATGATGGTGGTAGCACATACTACGCCGATGCCGTGAAGGGCCGATTCACCATCTCCAGAGCAAACGCGAAGAACACGCTGTATCTGCAAATGAACGACTTGAGAACTCAGGACACAGCCACGTATTACTGCGCAAGAGCACAGTGAGAGAAACCTCAATGTGAGCCTGTCATAAACCTCCCCTCAGGGGTGCTTAGGACCAGCAGGGGGCGATCAGGACTCGAAGATATTTCTAAACTTGCTTGTGTTTTAGATTGGCATAAGTGTATAGGGCAATACAAAGAACGACAAAACAAAGAAAAAAATTGAAACTTTGTAAAATCCTAACTCAAAGTAGAAATCATGGTTTGATTCACCGGCTAAATTCCATGCTCTCTAAAGAATGTATAATATGATATACGTGTATACAATTGGAAATTTTTCGTTATTGAAATCGTGCATTCTGCAGATTGTATCCTGTACTTAATGAGGAACAAAAATTTTTGAATGTCTTATAAAATAATAGAAAACAAGAAAAGATTTCTTAAAAAGTTGCAAGAATAGCTGTTAACACATAATCTTACATGTCTATCGTAGGCAATACTTTGGTGGCAATATATCCATGGCATGAAATTTCTAAGACAATAAAGAATACACAAAGATTATCTGTCAGCTCCATGCAATGTACAAGTGACATTCCATTTAGCCACAGTGGAAAATCATATAATACTGTCAGAAATGGCCTTCATCTGAGATAGATAATCAACAAAATAATTGTATGGAGAAACAAGGCATTCAGAGATTGCAAGTCCTGAATTTTGTCAAAAGAATTAAAAATTTTTCAATAGTTTTCAAAAGTTTTTTGAGCCAGGAATACTGACAATGGTTGCATATTTAGTATCCATATATTTTTGTTTCCCATGAAAGATCACTGATAAATGCTGAATGTATGCAGCTGTAACAGGCTTCAGATGACAGTGAGTAAAATATTCATAGTGTTTATAAACATCACCTCAGTGTTTTCAGGTCACAAATCTATTCAACTGAACAAACTCCTTTAAAAACAAAAGGGCACAGTGTATATTTTAAATAAGTAAAAACACCTGTAGTGTAAGGGAAAGACTAACAAGTGCCTTGCTTTACAGCAAGCATAGCTGAGTAGAAAACTGCCTATTGCACAGTAAATCGAATGAAAATGATTGCAGAGTGAGAAAATACAAGACAGGTCACTGTGAGGATCACTGAGCTTTGTGCTGACCTTGGCTGACCTTGAGGGTAAGGCTGTGAATGTGTGGGAGAGGGAAGCAGTTGGCCAGTGGGAAGTGCTTGGCAGCCTGAGATTTCCTAGGTCTGGCACTGAGTAATTCTCGTTCAGGTCCTCAAGAGTTTGTCTGTGTTTAACTTCAAATCTGATTAGACTTTGTGAGTATTTGAAAACTTCAATTGTAGCTTAATGTTTCCATATAAACTGAGGCTATGTTCCAACACTGTTTTGAATTTGAAATAGGGAACATAAAGGAGGAGGGAGGGAGAGATACTAAAGTCATGAGAGAAATTTCGTGCCTAATACCTCAGTGGATTAATGTGCCTGCAGTGCTGATTCCTTCTCTTTCTGGTTTAAGCTTCCAGATGACAGTGCTGGGAGATTCAGACAGGACGGTGTGGAGTTGCTTCATCTGATCTCAGCATTCACTATGTTATCTCATATCCTGTCCCAGGTACTTCTGCAAGAGAGCAGACGTGGCCGGTAAAGGCTGCACAGTTCCTCTTTTTTTTTTCTTTTAATTTTTTATTTTTGTTTTATTGAAGTACAAAATATCAAGGAGACAGTTTTAAGATACCTTGACAAGATGGATTTGATACATTAATACATTGCAAACTGTTTTCATATCATAGAAGGTGCATACATGATATTATACAGACATTATACCATATGTCTCTTATCAGTAAATTAAGAGAGTGTAGCTGTTTGCGTATCTTATTTTTTTATAACTGAATTACATCAAAGATTCAATAATTAATACTTTCCACCTTGATATTTTGCTACTGGTTGTCCATAGTACTACAAGCCGACACAATATCCTGTCCAACCACCACTGAGTGCAAATTTTGCCTCTCACAAGGCTATGTAGAAGCACAGCGTTATGTATCCAAACTGTACTGTCTGTACACACACATCATGATTCTTTCTTTCTGTACCCCTTCCTTTGTCTACACCTGTCAAAGATGGGCACTCCATTGTCATTCATGTAACTTAGGTGCTTGAAAGTCCCTAACTCCTAAGTGCATTCTCTGGTTATTCCATTTCTGCTAAATTTCCCATGTAGCTAGATTCTCCAGCTTTAGGACAAGAAAATGTGTAGATACAAGTTGATAATAGTGGAGATGCAGCTTGTAACTCATCGCTGAAAAGGAAGTATTGTTCTTTTTTCTGTATTTGGTACAGGGTCTTACCACACAGATCAGGCTAATAGTGACACTCCTGCCTTTATCCCACCCAGCATTGGGGTTATATAGTGCTCCACTATGCTCAGTCTTGATGGTCGCCTCAGCATTCCCAGGACTGGGGATGGCATGACAGGTGGTTGCAGGGATCAAATCGCAGTATTTGAGCTTGCCTGAGTAGGTTCTCAGTCCACTGTGCTATCTCACCTGTCGATGAACATTTCTAAAGACAAATTCAGATGGTATCTCAGTGTTGTTTTAGCTTGCATTTCATGGATTTCAAGCAATATGCAGCATTTTTTCATATATTTATTCACTTCTGAGACAAGGTTCACCTGTCACAATGAGAATAAAGCATTCAGCTGCTGACATCTGAGCCTAGGGATATGCTAATTTTAGAATTTGGAAATTGAGAGTGGCCAATGGAAAACAATTAGATCCAGGACCCTGAAATGGGTATGTAAATTATACATACATGCAAAATGAATTTATGGGCTGTGTTAAACGCAAGCTCCTATGGACACATGCTGTTTATACCTCACAAGCCTCTTTTGTGGATCATCTGGGCTGGTTTTCATCTTGCCAGGAAATCCTTCATCAGTAGGCAGCCCAGCTCCCTGAGAAGCTCTTCCACTACATATCCTGTCCTGGAGTGGGAGGCAATGAGTCTAGAACAACGAATCCTAAGGGATTTTACTGAGCCACTTAAGGGCTCATTCAGCATCCTCCAGCCAGAAGAAGACCTCAAAATTGCACAACCTCTGTCTGCTTTCCATTTCAGGTACAAGGGTGCACCCCTCACGCAAATGCTTCAGGGACTCCCAGATAAACCCATGTTGCATCCAGAATACTCCATGTTTGTAACTCAATATTTTTTTAGACATAGTCTCGCTACACCATTCGGTCTGGACTTATGCTCAGTTTTGCAAGTAATTTTCTAAATGTACTTACTACAGGGTTTACATCATCTCACTACATAGATAGAACTCACAGTAATCCTCCTGTTCTAAGCATTTCAAGCACTGGGATTACAGGTGAGTGCCACCAGGCTCTGTCTCAATAACCTTCTCAGTATGCCTCAGGGGTACGGCTGGCACACTTTTAAAGGGATCAAACCTTGGTGTCTACAAGTTTCTATGCAGGTGCTTCAAGCTGGTGAACAACGTGACCAGTCATTTGTGCTCAGGCTTGTATTGCCCAGGATGATCTCATACTCATATCAACACTGCTGTCTTGGCCTCCTCAGTGCTGGAATTACAGGAATGCACCACCAGGCCTAGTTCCTGGTATACCAATATTTCATTGATATACAAGGCTCTACTCTGGCAACTACAAAGTCCTGAGTGCAATCTTCAGTACTTAAAAAAAAAAGATAAAGAAAAAAGAAAGCTGAATACAGATGTGTAATGATGGTCTTCAAGAACTTGGAAGAGAGCTGGTTCATTCTCTTTCTGGAGGAAACTTTCAGATGTGAGTGTTGGCAAATTGAGATTGGATGGTGTTGAGAATCTTCACATGATGTCAGCACGCCCTGTGTTCACCCCTACCCTATCCCACGTACTGCTGCAAGAGACCAGACCTGGCCAGTAAAGCGCTCACAGCCCCTGTTCTGAGTGCATTCTCTGCTTACTCCATTTATGGGAAATTTCCACTGTAGCTGGAAACTCCAACATCAATGCACAAAAATGAGTGGATATCATAGGTTGAAAAATCAGAGGTGCAGCTTATATTTCGTCCATGAGAAATGCACATTTCTATCTTGTTTGTTTAAGTATTTTGTACAGGATCTTACTAGACAACACAGACTCTGTAATCCTCCTGTTTTCAGACTTTGCAGTTCTGGGATTACAGTGCCCACCAATACACCTTGTCTTGTTGGCCAACTCAGCACTCCTAGGGCTGGGGATGGCATGACATGTGGTGCCAGGAATCAAATCTCGCTTTCCTAGCTTGCCTAAGAAAGTGCTTAGTCCACTGTGATATCTCACATGCCCATTGGCAATTTTAAAGTCACACCCACGTAACAGATCAAAAAACTCTTCTCAGTAGCCAGGAAAAACATTACTGTGAAACATGTTTTCTAAGGGACATAAGTGTGAACCAAGGCACAGCGCTATACATTGGTAGGTGGGCACCAGCAAGGGTTCTCGTGATCAGGAAAGTAGCTACCTGAGAGTGCATGGGGGTGCTCTGCACAAGCAGGGAAAGCTCTGGACCAGAACTGGTATTAAGCAGAGAGAACATGAAAGGAAAGTCACTAAGAAATAAGGGCTTCTGGTCACTATCTGAGTTTCCTTTCATTCTCAGATTAATATGCACTGGGGAGATGAGTACATTGTCTCCAGCTGTCAGATGGAGTCATCAGACTCAGGTGAATGAAAGGGATTTGATGACAGAATACATTTGCAAAAACCTGTTTATCGGCTTCACATGAATGTCTGGATTAGAGCAAGAAGAATTTGAAAATATTGGAAAGATCCTAAAAATGTGAATATTTGGCACACAAAGTACTCATCATCATCAAGTAAAATTAGCTTCATCATTTTGTCACTACGAAAATGGCCTGTCTCATGAAGTAAGAAAAGTTTTAGTTTATGGAAGCTAGAAGAAAAGTCATTTTAATTCTGGGGATATGACCCAACAACACAGCACTTGCCTCGCAAGCATGGTATCCTGAGTTCAATTCCTGGTACAAAAAAATAAGGTATAGTGTGGAGTTTTCATTGAATCTGACAGGAGAATTTGTGAGTATTTCCTCTTGGTATAACTTGAACAGAGGCATGATTTTGTCAATATTTAACAAGACATATACCTATGTCAAAATGTATCTCATTTCTACATAATGTCATACATATCATATTATAGTTTGTACACGTATAGTGTATTTTATACTACACAGCCTAATGCAGAGATAAGAAACACAGATAGAAGATTCTTGAATGTATGTTTAAAAAAACTGTCTGCTCATTTGTGAACGTACTGGAATCAAGAAAAATCCTTCCATGTTCTCTCATTGAAACAACAGTTTTGCCAAAAATCCTGAAACATGAAGTATGTCCGTGTGCTTTGGAACAGTTCAGACTGCAACTGAAAACTGTGGGAAGAGCTGTGCTACATAAAACCTAGTTTGGTTTCCTACCACATGAGCTAACAATATATGGGACATTATGCTTCTCATTCTATGTTCACACTGTCAAATGTGTGAAGTAGCCAAATTCATTCCTTAACTGTATGGTAGAGTTAAAAAAAAAAATGGATGAGTTTAGGTCCTCATCACTACACAGATGCCTCGAAAGAAAGCATGTGTTCTATGGTATGAGGGTTGTTTTCAAATACTTCTGAAAAGCCTCTGTGCTTTGGACCTTTTCCTCTTAGAGGCTTCCACAATAGATGTCTATATAGCAGGATGGCATGCAAATATTGGTTCTCTCTGCTGATGAAAACCAGCCCAGCCCGGATTACTCTGCAGCTCGGCAGAAGAGCTCAGCCCTGGATGTCTATCTGTTCCTGCTAGGCAATCAGAGAGAATACATTATGGAGCAGACATTGAAGTGCATTTTTCTTTTTGTTATTTTAAAAGGTAACTGATGAAAAACAAGAACTACAGAGTGTGTAAGTGGCACTATTGGGATAAAAAAATGGATATGTGTGACCATTCCCTGAGCAGGATGTCTCTTTTTGCAGGTGTCCAGGCTGAAGTGCAGCTGGTGGAGTCTGGAGGAGCCTTGGTGCAGCCTGGGAGGACCCTCACACTCTCATGCGTTGCCTCAGGATTCACTTTCAGTGATTATGCAATGAGCTGGATTCGTCAGGCTCCAGGAAAGGGACTGGAATGGGTCTCAACAATTAGCAGTGGTGGTAGCACATACTACTCAGACGCCGTGAAGGGCCGATTCACCATCTCCAGAGCAAACGCGAAGAACACGCTGTATCTGCAAATGAACGACTTGAGAACTCAGGACACAGCCACATATTACTGCGCAAGAGCACAGTGAGAGAAACCTCAATGTGAGCCTGTCATAAACCTCCCCTCAGGGGTGCTTAGGACCAGCAGGGGGCGATCAGGACTCGAAGATATTTCTAAGGTTGCTGGTGTTTTAGATTGGCATAAGGGTATAGGGCAATACAAAGAACGACAGAACAAAGAAAGAAATTAAAACTATGTAAAATCCTAACTAAAACTAGAAATCATGGTTTGATTCACCGGCTAAATTCCATGCTCTCTAAAGAATGTATGAGATACGTGTATACAATTGGAAATTTTTCGTTATTGAAATCGTGCATTCTGCAGATTGTATCCTGTTCTTAATGAGGAACAAAAATTTTTGAATGTCTTATAAAATAATAGAAAACAGGAAAAGATTTCTTAAAATGTTGCAAGAATAGCTGTTAACACATAATCTTACATGTCTATCGTAGGCAATACTTTGGTGGCAATATATCCATGGCATGAAATTTCTAAGATAATAAAGACTAGACAAAGATTATCTGCCAGCTCCATGCAATGTACAAGTGACATTCCATTTAGCCACAGTGGAAAATCATATAATACTGTCAAAAATGGCCTTCATCTGAGATAGATAATCAACAAAATAATTGTATGGAGAAACAAGGCATTCAGAGATTGCAAGTCCTGAATTTTGTCAAAAGAATTAAAAAATTTTCAAAAGTTTTCAAAAGTTTTTTGAGCCAGGAATACTGATAATGGTTGCATATTTAGTATCCATATATTTTTGTTTCCCATGAAAGATCACTGATAAATGCTGAATGTATACACCTGTAACAGGCTTCAGACGACAGTGAGTAAAATATTCATAGTGTTTATAAACATCACCTCAGTGTTTTCATGTCACAAATCTATTCAACTGAACAAACTCCTTTAAAAACAAAAGGGCACAGTGTATATTTTATTTTTTTT
>PVKA01043953.1:0-16471 GCA_004027165.1 Ctenomys sociabilis
TCTTTCTTTCTTTCTTTCTTTCTTTCTTTCTTTCTTTCTTTCTTTCTTTCTTTCTTTCTTTCTTTCTTTCTTTCTTTCTTTCTTTCTCTCTCTCTCTCTTTCTTTCTTTCATTTTCCTTCCTTCCTCCCTCCCTCCCTCCCTCCCTCCCTCCCTTCCTTTTTTCCTTCCTTCCTTCCTTTGTTCCTTCCTGGTAACAGGGATTGAACTCAAGACCTTGCATTTGCCAGGCAGGTGCTTATGCCACTGAGCTATATCCCTGGACCTATCATTGTCTTTCTATAGCTCCTGTCTTACTTTTCTCTGCATTCTTTGTCCAGCCTGGACAAACCCTCATTCCTTTCCAATCTGGATCCTGACTGTGGAATGAAAGATACATTCTGAGTGACATCTGGTCCATTTTGGAGAGAACAACTAAACTACATCTAGCTAGTTACAAATGCCACACAAAAGAATAGATCTTCCTTAGGAAGTGCTTTTTTTTTTTTTTTTTTGTCATTTTCTAATGAGGTTTTTACTGCACTAGTTTTTCACAGTTGTAATTCATTTTGGCTTTTCATACCATTAGAAATCAGCCCTCATAGCATGCAATTTTTTCAACAGTAGTGTGTGAAGGAAATAAATCTTAGAAAGGCTAAATCTTTGCACTGAGATTCAGGACCCAGAAAACAATAAAAATGGTTTTGCTCTATTATGCATTGTAAATTGTTTCTTTATTTCAGAGCGCATTACTTTTTCATAAACTTTGAAATTGATTAACTGTTAATATTGTTATCCTGAATTACCTGAGAAAGTTTCTGACTGTATATTTAAAAATATTAACTTGCCTGCAGATTGGCTTGGGAGCATGCACTCTGGCAGCTGAGTTGGCCAAGGACAGTCATCTAGGCAGCAAACAGAGAATGAATTTTTAACAGCAATGGCTTTGCAAATAATACACGCCTTGCCTTTCTTGAGCAGTGTAGAAGTCTGGAGTGAGTTCAGCTTCTAGACCTGAAGTGGTGCCCACCAAATCTATGGCCACCAGAAGCCCTAGGAAATGCATTTGGGATGCCTGTTTTAGGAAGTAATTCAAGTTAGATCTCTCTAGGAAATCAGAGTAGAAGGATGGAAGCCTATCCTAAAAGGAAAGTAGCTGGATCAGCAAATGCAATCTCTTGATTAATCTTTCAAAATGGAATTAATAAATTATCATTGTTTCAACAAAACAGTAAATTGCATTTTTATATATCAGGGCCAGCATTAAGGACACATTTGCCCTTTTATATTTTTAACAGACTGTTTTTAGAAAAATGACAAATTGCTAATGACTTTATAGGTTTTATTCTACATCAGTGCATCCAGGGTTAAGTTCCATAAAATTTCAATGAGTTTTCCCGGATTTCATGATTTTCCCTCTGTGAGCTTGAACAATAGAATCAGATTTTTTAAGTCAGAACATCATCTATTAAAAGGATTGATCACCTTAATAGTTTTAAATGACAAATCAGACTATCTTTTAATCACTTATGCAGGATGGTCATGTTAGATGTCCTATAAACACCCAAGTTCTCTTGATGAGGGCACAACAGGGAAAATGTTCTTTTTCTTAACATAGCTTTGGGAAATGACAATACACAATTATTTTTGATATAGCAATTAATTTGAGAATTTTGGTACAGAATCAAATGAACTCAGCTGCTCAGTGACCTCACCTATCAACATGGAATCTGCATGCGTCTTTTAGGAACCAATCTAAGTGTCATTTGTAGGAGGACGTTGAACTTGGCCCCTGGATCTGTCCTAAACTACCTGATCAGCTTGTGTGTCTGTCTTTGGACCTTCTCCCCTGCTGTCTCTATTGGAAGACATCTCATTCAGAATGATTTCCCCCATTGGAAGAGCAAGTTACGGCACATAGGGATGCAGTCTTCTGAACTGTAAAACATTTTGCAAAAGAAAACTTAACAGCATACCTAACATTTTAATATATGTCAAGGGAGTCTAGAAATTTTGAAGAACACTAAAATGTAGAATCACATATGGGAGGATTTGTCCATCAATAAACCACCATTTATTCTTAAAATTATTTTTGAGATCAGAGTGAGAAAAAAAATTCCTACAATGGAAGCTCTGACCTCTGTCAGCCTCTAATACCAAGGGGATTGCCAATTACCTTCCAGTCATGCACTTTTGGATAATCGCAAAGTAAATAGATCACCTGGTCCCCCATATGCTCGTGGTCCCCTAGCTCAGAACTGATGCCACTCTTTGTAATAAAGCCCGGGCTATTGACCAATTAACTGTCTAGTGATCCTTTTAGAATACCATGGGCAGATGATTCTTGAGATCAGAGTGAGGCCTCATCTGAGGCATACAACTCCATGCTACCCTGTCACTCTGGCAAGCATCTCACCCTGAGTAGTTCTAGCACAGAAGGTTGGAACCACGTATGTTGTAGTCTCTGCTAAATATAAAGTAACACAAGGAGATAGAGATCTATTGTTATGATTTGATAGCTCTGTGGTTAATATTTAATTTCAGCCACTTATGGAAACGTGGAAGCCACCTGCTTCATCTACAGCCCATGAGCTATTAGCGACCTGGATTTGTTTCAAAGCTTGGCCAGCACGGCATACGGATTGGCAACAAAGCTTCTCTTCACTTCTAAGCTGGGACGTGCTGCCAAGGACACGCACATATTGTTTTCTTCGTTTATTCACTGCTTGATTTGTCCTCCTGCTAAACAATTCCTTCTTTTGAAAATAAACATTTAATTTTTTATACTTTCATTTTTCTCTGATGCGATTCCCCATTCTGTCATCACTTCCTATAAATTTCTTTACATGTTTGTAGCAGCTGTTTTAAAGCCTTTGCTTGCTAATACAAACAGCGGGAACTTTATAGGGTGGTTTCTTCCCTTCTTGTTCCCTTTCTTTCAAATATGGGTTGAATTTTCCTGATTTTCTGTGTGGCTAGTATTGTTGGACTGCCTATGGGACATGACAGATGCATTGGAGAGATTTTGTTTCTTTCTGTAAAGGGCTAAACTGTTCTGCTGCAGTTACTGTTGACTAAACATTCTTGCTTCTTGGTACCCAAACATAGGCTGGTGAAGTGTGAAACTGTTTTGGACTTCTTCTTAATTTGAGGGTCTGATTTTTACTGTTGACCTTATTCTTAATATATAGTCTTCCTGGGGCTTTAATGGAAATGCTAGGTCTTTACTAAGCTCCTTCAGCTTGGTAGGACTTAAAAATGAAAGTGTGGGCCACCAGAACTGGGCAGCTGATGGATGAAACAACTGTCAGGATCCTGTTGCTTGCCTAGAGGCTCTGAGTTATATCTTAATAATAAGTAGTTCAACAGTTAGATAACTTTGAAGAAATTTTATGTACATTGCCTTCTTATCCTTGTGTGTATTTCTCTTTCTTAGAATTTTCTGACAGCCCAAAGGATTTCTTCTTAGATTGCTAGAGCTACTATTTCCTAGATGAGTACTACTTCACTGGACTCCATGGAAAACAAGACAGGGCCCTCAGGTGGTTCACTGTGGTGTTTGTCTGTCTTGCTTCAATTTTTTCCAAGTAGCACTACTTCTCTGGTGTGTGCCTTCTTTTGCCTTTCCTAGAACATACTTAAATTTTTTTTAACTATTGCTTAGAGTATACATTAATTATCAGTGGGAGAAGTAATCTGATATAAGCCATTTTTCTAATACCAGAAAAAATGTAAACTTTTAAAAATTAAAGTATATTTTATATGCACATGCATAAAATAAGGGGATATACATAAATGCCAGCCATGGTGTTTTTTTTTTTTTTTCTTTTGTTTTCTTTTTAGGAATTGATTAAGTAGCAATGATTAAGTACTTACTCTGTGCTAGATGGGGTATGTGGAGCTTTCAAGTTAGTGAATTACATTAAAAAATTATCAAAAATAGAAAGAAAAGTATAAAGCAGCATATATACCAAACAACTTCAAAACTGAGTAGCATATAGCTGATCTAAACTTTGTTCTACCTCCAGTTACTTCTTTAATCTATTGCATTAATTGCAAAATGAGTCCATTTTGTGCAATTCTATGCAGAAATTCTTCAGTATAAGTTTCCAAGATAAGAGTACAGTATATAATGATAACATTCACCGGGAGTTGTTCTACATACATAATGCATCTCAATTCTTTGTTTCCTTCCTCTCCTTTCTCATATAAGCAAAATACTGGGTTTAAAAATAATAGTAATACCTTAATGTTATCTGTATTAAGTAACTGGTTTTTTCCAGTTTTCTCAATTCTTATTATACTTTATTCTTCTACATGTCATAGTAATGATAGGCTATCTTTCCTTTATAATTAGTTTCCTTAGGAATTCTCCTCTCAAGTGATTTTCTTATTGGTATTCTAGAGTCCCACATTCTAGATCTTTCTGTACACCATATGGTACCATTTACCACATTTCCCTATCCTTGTGTGTCTTAATAGGAAGACCAAGAATGTTGAATGGATTCCAGGTGAATTTTGGGCAGGATATTTTCTTTTTTTCTTTTTTTTTTATTTTATTGAACTACAAATGTCAATCACACATTTTCAAGACACCTTAACAATACAGATTCGACAAATTAATGCATTGCAAACTGTTTTCATAATGTTTTGTTATTGTACAAGGTGCATACATGGTATTATATTTACAGATAATATTTTAGCAGATATATCTTATCAGTGAATTAAGAGTGTAGCTGCTTACTTATCTTATTTTTTATGCCTGAATTATATCCAAAAATTCAATAATTATTTTCCTAGTGGATGACCGTAGTACTAGAAGCCGACATAATATCCTGTGTCCAACCACCAGTAGTGCAGATCTTGCCTCTCATAGGATTATGTAGAAACACAGCGTTATCTATCCCAACTGTACTGTCTATACACACACATCATGATTTTTTCTTTCTACACCCCTTCCTTTGTCTACACCTGTCAAAGGTGGGCACTCCATTGACATTCAACTAACTTAGGTGCTTGAATTCGACACCACAATCCAACACAGTCCAGCATTCTACAACAATAGTGAGTTATTAAAAGAAATTATCGACCATAGCCATTTACAGCTCAATGTAATATTATGGCCCCACGATGTATAGTTCATTTTTATACTTTTCTGCTGGATGGTTAAGACCTAGATAGATCAAGACTTATAGTGGATGCCACTTCAACATATACTCATAAGTGAAATAAAGCAGACACACATGTGTAAATATCGTATAGTCTCCCTAGTATAACAAGCAAAAAGCAGAAATACAAAAGGAAACATACAACAAGTAAAATCAATTGAGTCAGATAAGGCAAAGTGAATGGCATATGCTGCAGGATACTAATCAGCTTTTCTTCTGAATGGTTAACAACCTAAGATCACAAGTCAGAGCTGGAGAAATAGAAGAGCCGCAAGGCCAGCCAACATTTTGGCCCTAGCCTTTCAAGGTCAGCGAAGACTCAGGACAGGAGAACCTGTACTGCAACTTCATGAAACTCAGTTGAGCTCCAAATTTTCTGAACAAGATTATGGAGCCACAGAGGAAAGAGACTGAAGTTCTGTAGTGTGCCTGGGGAGAGTCACATGGAGAGAAAACTTTCGCTCAAGCTCTCACAGAGAGCAAACTGGTCAAGCATTGGCCGTGACTCATCCACATGGATGACACAGACAAAGGAACTACAGAATAATGTACAGGACTACAAGATAAACCCTGAGAGGACTTCACTGACCACATAGGAAATATAAAGTTCATGGGCAGGATATTTTCTAAAAGTTTTCATGCGCTTTCTTCTTCCTCACACCGGAAGACCTGTGCTGTCTAACTGCATCTGTATTTGTGAAGCTGAGCTTGGAATGTCGGGTTGCTTCCACTCTTCATGTATCTGATGACCCCCTCGTGCTGTACAGTATCTGACCCAGACCTTCCATGGCAGCACTCCTGCACAGATGCTGCCACATGAAGAGAGTTCAGGAGGTGAGTGGGAGCGTGTTCAGGGCCACACAAGGTACCTTTTTGAGGAGGTACAAAGACCCTCAGCTCAGAGGTGGCTCACATCTCCCATTTCATAACAGTGCTAACCTGCAAGCCAGCTCAGTTACACTTTCTGTACTTCTGTTACTTTATCAGTAAGAAAAATCAACCTCTCCAAATTGTTATGGGAATCAGAGATCAAGTATGTGAATCTCCCATCCAAATTGAAAACTGTTGCCCGCAGAAATGGCTCAGTAGAATAAGCGCGTCCCTGGCAAGCGCAAGGACTTGAGTTCAAACTCCGGTTCCACCAAAAAAAAAAAAAAAAAAAAAAAAAAAAAAAAAAAAAAAAAAAAAAAAAAAAAAAAAAAAAAAAAAAAAAAAAAAAAAAAAAAAAAAAAAAAAAAAAAAAAAAAAAAAACAACAACAACAACAACAAAAAAAAAACAAATTGAAAACCGTGGACCAGGCTCTTCCTGGTGAACATTCTTGAGTGTTTATGGCAGGAAAACAAGGAAAAACAAAGATTCGGGATAAAATGAATTATTTATTTGCCATTTGGTCTCTTGGAGATTATTTCTTTGATTGAAACAAATATCCATTGATTCCTTAGCCACACTCATCATTGACCCATAATCAGGTGAGTAAAGAATAAATACTTAATGCTTATTTTAATCTTAAGCTTTGCATTACAAGTCTGGGTGCTTTAAGGTTTTGTCTGTCTCTCTTTGTCTCTGTCTCTCTTTATGTGTCTCTCTCTCCCTCTCTCCTTCCTTCCTTTCTAGACAGGGTATCACTATGTAGAGATGGCCTCAAACAATCCTCCTGCTTCATCCTTCCAAATGTTGGGATTACAGTAGGAGTGTGTCATCATATCCAGTTTACTTTTAGTATTTATATTTTTCACCACTAGATTTTTGAAAGTAGTAAAACAATAAAAAATTTAAGCAGTAGACATCTATGTTAGCTGTGAGCCTTCTCACACCATTTCAAGTTAGTGTGACTCCTGAATATAATTTTAGGGTAAGGGGCAGGGGAGATAGCCCAGAGGATTAATCACCTTCCTGCTAAGTGCTAGGTCCTGAGTTTGATCTCTGTTATAGGAAAAACACCCAAAAAATTAATTTTAGGGTAAAAAAAATTCAAATTCATGATCAGTTGGACCAAAGGTGAACTTTAAAAAAAATACCATTAGGTAATTTAATATAATCTAGAAATGAGATTACATTGTTTGGTTTTTAATTCCTTTTTGTTAATTATGGGCAATATTTTATTTTCTTATTCACAGAAATAAAATAGAATGAATATACTGTGTGTTTCTCAATGTTCGTCATCACAGTTTCATCTGATTTGAAAACCTTCAGTGTAAAGTTCAAATTTTTCCACAATTAAAAATAAGACATCTTATTTTTACTTTGCTTTTATGTAAACTTTCCTACCCACTCATTTTCTCTTGGAAATACCTGGAATAAAACATGCTATGCTTAAGTTATTTGGAATCTCCTTCCCAACATTTAATTCCCAATTGTGTCTTTATGAATACTCTCAGTGAAATTCAAGTCCCTTTTCCATTACTACACTCTCAGCCTTCAGTTATTTTTTCTCCTTTGAACTATTATAGATTTCTGTGTAATATTTTTCACCTATAGTATTGTTTTCTGTGTTTTTGAGACAGGGTATCACTATGCAGTACAGGATGGTCTTGAACTCACTTGGTAGCCTAGGCCATCCTCAAACTTGTAGCAATCTTCCTGACTCTGCCTTCAGAGTCCTGGGATTATAGGTGTCTACTACCATGACTAGCTCTCACCTATAGGCCTATAGTTTTATCCTAAGGAAATAATGCATCTAGATTTAGCATAGCATAGCAAAAGTAATAGGAGCTGGCTTAAAATATTTGACTACATATAGATATAGATATATAGATAGATATAGATGGGTATGTGTATATATCTTATATTCAATCTCTCTAGAAAGGATATGAATTTCTAAACAATTTTTGTCTATCTTATTTTTCTTGCACATCCCATAGTGCACAGCAGTGTAGCACAAATGCTGAGTAAACAGCAAAGAATTCCTATGAACAGCAGTTTTTCCAGTGGAGTCCCACGAATGCAACAAGTGCCCCAAATACTTTTAAGGTATCTGAAAGTTTCAGAATTATTTTCATAATAATACTAGGGTAGTTTTTCTTTTTACTTCCATCAAAATATACTGTGGGATATTTGAAAGGTTACATAATGATGTTGAAGCTGGTTGCTTCATGAGCAGATGTAAGAATCCAAATTTTTTTATATCAATTTTATTGAGAAGTAGCAATGAGACAGTTTTAAAACAGGTTGGTAGGACAGTTATAATAATTCATATATTGCATATTGTTGTCTTCATAGTAGTTATTCATAGTAAAAGATGCAGACATGATATCCTGTCCCAACACTATTAGTTCAAAATTTTCTTCTCACTGAACTAAGAGAAAGTAGCTGCACAAAGTAGCTATATATATATATATACACACTATATATGGATATATATTTTTTTTTCACTACCCAATGGACCCTCATTTATATCCCCCTCTTTTGTTTGCTTTTGTCAGAGATGGGTATTCCATTGCCATTCATATATTGTAGATGCATGAATTCAGTAAAATAATCCAACATAGTCCAGTAGTCTATAATAATAGTGGGTTATCCTCATGATATAAATACTGAAGGGATTGTTAAAAATATACTTGAGCACTCCTAGTTTTGAGTTCTGACAAGAACTTCTGACAAGCTATATTATTAGTACTGACCCCAAATAGGGTTACTATGGTTATTTCAAAATGTATATGTAAGTCCTTTTTTTTCCTATTTTCTTAATTTTAACTTAGATAAAAGTTTGTATTGATAGAAATACAACTAGAAGTATCAACTAGAATTCTTTGAAGTCTGGTGATATCTGACTGTAGAGCTCCTGAGCCTAAAGTGTGAACATTTGCTATCATCCAGAGCTAATACCTTGCTGAGGTAGGTCAACTTAGGAAAGAGAGCGCCAGAACGAGGCGGGTGAGAGCCTCCTACAGCCACAGTAGAGAGGCCTGGGACAGAAAGCCACAGGTTTTTCTACAGTGAGAATCTTACATGGAAGTCAAACTGTCTTACCTTCAGGGATATTAAATTTGCATATTCGCAAAATACATTTTTGTGTAACAAAAATATTTTCTGTTTGCTAAATTCTATACTATTTTTAGCTACTTCTATTAATTGAAAACTAACATGAGCATGTCTGTTTTTGGGCCAGTACTGTGCTATTTTGGATATTTTTTTAAAGTTTGAAGTTCTTGATCCTCTGTTTTAATTTATTCTTATGGATGGCTTCTCATTTTTTCATTTATATACTTTTTAGCATAACTTGCAAGTTCAAAATCTAAAACGTAGTACTGTTTCCTTCCAAACCCCAACACTAGTAATACCTAACACCCATTGAGTGTATGAAGACAGCTAAACGCTAAGCTAGTAATTGCTTAAAATAATTTGGAAGTGCACTTTAGGAACCATAATACAGAAGAGAGCACCATTTGAATCTAAATAAATGAGAATTGAATTAATTGTCTCTACCTGAAGACACTTCTATTAGGTACTAATAGCTTATTTAGCATTACCCTCAGTGGTGAAGCCAACTAACTGTAAAAAAACCAAAAAATTATTTCTTTTCTGAAGAAGATATGGTTATTTTGTTTTAAAATTATGCATTTTGTCTTCACAGACTAGAGATGCAAAGCTAGTCATAAGTCACAATTTTCAAATAAAACCAACCTGCTTCAAAATGCCATAGGAAACAAAAGCCTATTTCTGTATTTCTGTATGAAAAAATAGTTCTGTGGCTAAAAAATTGATATTGATACGATTGCCATAGGAAACAGGAAAAATGTCATGTTTTATACAGACATTGTCATGGAAATATTGAATTTGCTAGCACATGCAGCTAAATTACCCCTCTGCACCTACCTGTGTTCTCAGCAGAGAGACTCACGGAAGGTGTTCAGCACCACTTAGATTGCTCCCCAGGACTGTGGCCATAGATGCATGAGATTGTTCAATAGTTCAATAAACATTCCTTCCTGCCCAAATAGTAATTTGTCCTGGAAATTGCCTGCTGCCACTATCATCTCAAATCCCACTTCAATTGGGAGAAAGGCATTCGTGTCTACAAACAAAAGAGCAGGAACACATCTGTTACGACAGAAGTGTGGGATCGTTGCTGTGATGATGCCTGACCGTGTGGTTAAGGAGAATTTGGAAATAGCTTGAGGGAAGGTTTGGAAAGGTTTGGAGATGTCACCTGCAAAAGTAGCTCTGGAATGCCTTAGGCCACTCTGTATGGGAGATTGTGGTCAGAGCTCAGAAGAGCAGAAGGCTGAGAGAAATCCTGCCAGTGAAGTCCAGGCTTGGGAGGGCTCTGATGGGAAGAAGGACCGCATTAGCTATTGGATGTCAGACACAGGGTTTGGCCGAAAGTTAGCCTGCATTTTGTTTGTGTCCAGAGACCTTGCTGGAGACTGAGATTTAGGCTATTAGACTAAGTAATGTGGTAGGAGAAATTTCTAGGCAGTTTAATGTTGAAGTTGTGGCATGGCTGTTGTTGAGGGCTTTCAGTCAGATTTATGTTGAGAATCAAGAACAAAGAGCCCAGAAGGATGATTTAAAGTCAGTTTGACTAATAGGAAGCACCAATAAAGCTCTGAACTGTAAACATAGAGCTGAGGAAATCTCAATTGCTGAGAAGGAATAAAATAGAAAAGATGGCCTGAGGGCCTCACAAGAAGCAACAGGTCTCCACCCTTTGGAGCCTGAAAACTACAAAAATGAAGGACTTTGCTCTGAGAAGAAAGCCCCAGAGCATGGTGTATAACAATGGAGGTGCCCATACCAGGTTCCAGAATGGTGAAAGCATAGAAAATTTGTTCCTCAGAACTGGATTCAGACTGCTCAGCAATTAAGCCTCTCAGCCTTTATGGCCAAGAGAAAGAAAAACCTGGCTACTGCTCCAATGGGCAGCAGACTTTGGCATCATTCACGTTATGCTGGTTTTAGGTACAGACTGAGAGAAAGCATTGTGGGTTAAAAAGGCTTTCACCCTGATTTCTGAAGGCTTGAGAAGCCAGGCAGTGTGCCCCAGAGAGCCAGTGTATGGAGCTGTGAGTGAGAGGCCAAAAGTGCCCTGGAGACACCAGAAGCCTGGAAAAGTCAGGAAGGTGATCATCTAAGAAAAACTGCAAGAAAGGAACAAAACAAACGTAAGGGTGAAGCTGTGGGAGCTGCAACCATGAGAAGAGCCATAGGAGTGGAGCTGTGCAGTCTCTGGGGAGCTCACAACTTGCCACACATTACTTTAGATGCTGGATATGGAACTGTAAGACTTAATGCTTGCCCTGCTGGGGTTGAGACTTGCTTTGGCCCCAGTCCTTTGTGTCCCCATTTGTAACTTTTGGAATGCAAATGTTTATCTTGTGCACTTAAAAGTTGGGAGTGTTTGACTTCGCTTTCATTTATATAAGGGCTCTCAGCTAACCGTACATCTTCAGAGGTGACTTGGGACTTGGACTTTTCAGCAGTACTGATGATGTTTGGCCAGTGGTAACTCTTACAAATGGACTAAATGCCTTTTGCATGGAGGGATGTGTAGAGTCTTTAGGCTACAGGGGTGTAATGTTATGCTTCGAACGCAATACAATGTTGTTAGACTTAATACTGATAATCAGGGACTATTAAGCCTTTGTTATAATGTTCAAGTTGTGAAATGGCATTAATAAGCATGTCTTTGCATCTGGAAACTGGCTTAAAGAAATGTGTCTGGTTGCCAAGTTGACAAAGGGTGGCTTGAAATGCTTTATACACTGTGTCCACTTGAGAGTTTTAGTTTATCTTAGCATTGGGACACAGCGTCCTCACTTTGTATATATCCTGAGCTTGTGGAAGAGGAGGGCACCGAGATGGACAGTGCAGATAGCCAGCATGTAAGGGAGGAAAAGAGGCTTGGCTCCGCCACCTCGACCTTTTGCGCTTATTGCTTTTCTGTGTTTTGTCACCTTGAACTGTTGCCCCTGTGCCCCGCCACCCTGCCTTGGAGCCAGCTGATTATGGACTGAAAGCCCCACACACTGTGAACTTCCTTCTTTGATTTGGGGTGTTTCAGCAATGAGAGAAAAGTAACTGAGACACCCGAACACTAAGAATATCTAACATTCTTTGAGTGCATGGTATGAGTCTAGCATTTCTCTTGGTTCTCCCCATACATTAATTTTTTTAGTTATCTATAAACTTTATGACACAAGCATCATTATTGTTCTTATTTTACAGGTGAGCAAACCAAGGAATGCAGACTTCAGTAAGTAACTGCAGCTACTCAGCTAACAAATGAGGTTATGATTCATGCACACACAATGTGCTCCGCAGGAACCTAACTGGGAATGGTACCTTTCAGACTTCACAATTCTCTCCTCCCAAAGAAGCAAAACAAAGCAAAACATGGTAACTGAATGTACGATTGATGTAATTAAATAATTTTTGTTATAAGCCTTTGGAATTCATTTAATTTATAGTGATGTCAAAATAGGGTAGGTTTAAAACTAGGATATAAATACTCACAGGCATGCTTCTTTTTTTTTTTTTTTTTTTTTTTGCTGAATCAAGCGTTAGAATTGTCTTTTGCATTTTGAGAACATTTTACAAGCTGAAGTAGTGTAAAATCTGGAATCTCACCTCTGGAGTTGTCACAATTATTTTTAACTCTCCACATTGTGTTAGGATGTTAGAGGTGAGAAGATGTGACCTCACACTTGCACGATACTGATATAATAAGTTTTATAGAAAGTGAATCCTCAGGGAAGTGAGACAGCTGAGAAAAGCTGCAGTCCAGCATGACTATGTCTGACTGTAAAACTTGTCAGTGGGGTCTAGGGAGGTTAAGGGGAACATTCGCTTTTCTGACAATGCTACATAGGCAAATCTTGCTCTGTCCCTGCCTGGACTTTGTTCTGTTGCCCTTCACTGGGCTAGTCTTTTTACCACCCTGGCAATAAACTAAGGGTAGGATTCTTGAGTCCTTCATCATTTGTCTAATCAGGCCTACATTTACTTTGGTTGTACTCCAGCTTTTTTTTTTTTTTTTTTTTTTTTAGGAACCGGGGATTTGAACTCAGGCCTTTGCACTTGCCAGGGAAGTCCTTATTCCAGTGAGCCATCTCCCCAGTCCCCTACATTTACTTTGGAAGACTGGACATCAGACTTTTCATTAATCTATTCTGTTCAATTTTCACAAACTTCATTTGATGAGTGGATTGCACTGAATTATGCACTATTGTTCCATTCCCCAGGAATCTCCTGAAGAAGGCCATCAGGGACTAGACGGGCTCTGTCACCTTGCCTTTCCCAGTGACATCTTCAGAGTTGCAGGTTTTCAGGAAGCAGGGTCTGTTGGCTCAAGAGCTGTGAGCAGAATGAAGATGTGGGCTTAAAGCTTTGGAAGGGAAGAGAGGGATGACGGGTACCTTGTTCGCTTTTTCCTTGTTTTCCATTGTATTTGAGTAAAATCAGAGCTCCTAATGCGTTCTCTCACATCTCTCCATTTTTAGTTTAGATAAAAAGAATTTCAAAGGATAATGGGTAAGGAGGGGGAAAGTAACCAGGTAAAAACCAGCAGAGAACAGGCCAATAAAGGACAGTAAAGCTTGGACAGTAACATGCAGAGATGGGAATCACCTCGAGTGGAACTCCTGGTGAGAACCAGCACTTAGAACAGTTGAGGAACTTCTCAATTCCAGGCAAGGGCTCTGGTTTCAAGACTTAGTTTTCCAGAACAACAAAAGAGAAAAACTGTAGCTTAGATGCACACAGCATGTAAGTGACTTCTTGGTCTCTAGGTCTAAATATCATTTCTGTATTCTACCAACCAACGCTCAATTCCAACCCATTCCTAATTTGTTACATTTCTCTTGCTAAACAAGAATGTTTGAGTCATAATGAATTGGAGACATTTTAAGTTAGAAAGGAGATTATCTCTTTTAATTTGGAGAATATATTCCTTGGATTTTATAAGAATTACATATTTCAAGAAAATGGGTCATCTTTTCAAATAAAGATGCACAAAATAGTAAATATTTTATGAATCACATTTATTCAGTCGTGGAAATTGAGAAAATTTTTTTTTTTTTTTTTTTTTTTTTGCTGTAAACAAAACTATACCTTGGGACAGTTGGTAAAAATTAATCAATTCATAGCCTTCTGTGGATTTTGCTTGATATGGTGAATGACCCCACTATTTCACTATGGTCTGGACTTGGAGAAAATTAATACAATTAATAGCCATAAACATACATATGAAAAGCTGTGCTTCTCTATCGAGAAATGTCACTTCTAATGAAAAATGTGACAACATTGTTGATATCATTATTAGTGGAGTATTTAAGGAATCTGCCAATATTTGAGATACAAGTTTGTAAGTTTCTATTTTTAAATGTTCTCTTTCCCTTTTTAAAAATTTTCAAGCTTTTGGCAATTGGGAAGAATTACACAGAGCTTGTCATTGTCTAACCCTTTTATTATTCTCTGTTTTCTAATTCAAGGAACAACTTTAACTGCATTAATAGACTCATTGTACATTTTCTTTCAAAGTGAACCTATCAATTTAAAATTCTCTTTTGTGATACTCAAAATTTTTGCTATGAGTTTCATGTCATGGAGAAAGACAATTATATCTGAATACATTTAAAGTAGCTCTCGAAATGCAACTGCAATGCCTTTAAATTATTCTCTGTGCTATAAACACATTTTATTCAAAATATCTTCTCTAAAAGCAGCATGAAAATTAATCCTCATAATATAAAAAGCAAATTTATTTTTGAATAAAAAATTTGCTTTTAACAAATATTGCTCCTTCTTGTTAAAGTGATACTTTTTAGCCTTGCAAATTTGTGATTTGTTATGGTCAAAAGTTTATAATATTTGCCTAAAACTCTAAACAGTTACCTAAAATGCCTGGGAGCTAGACATAGCTGTCACTGAGTGAGAAGGGCTTGAAACCTTCTGTTCTGAACATGAGTAGAGACCCAGAAGTACCTTGATTAAAAGCCAAGATGGGCTTAGGGACCATTTTTTTTTTTTTTTTTGTCTTTTTGAGACAGGGTCTCACTATGCAGTTCAGGCTGGCCTTAAGCTCACTTTGTAGCTCAGGCTGGTCTCGAACTCACAAAAATCCTCCTGCCTCAGCCTCCCGAGTGCTGTGATTACAAGCATGCGCCACCATGCCCGGCTTGTTTGTGCTCCTTTTTTTTTTTTTTTTTTTTTTCTTCCCCGGCGGAACCGGGGATTGAACTCAGGCCCTTGTGCTTGCCAGGGAAGCGCTTATTCTGCTGAGCCATCTCCCTGGCAGCTTAGGGACCATTGAAGGCATGAATCTTGCAAAAGGCCAGGGCTGAGGAACAGCTTGGCATTCTGAAAGCCTCACTGGGAACATGAGGCCCTGGCCCTGGGAGGTGATGGACACAGCCCCTCTGAGGGTAGAGATCAGGTGTGAGGACAGGTCCCAGGGCCTGCGCAGCCAGTGGGGCAGGTCAAGCTCACCCTGCAGTCCCAGCAACCTATGCTACTGTGCACCCAGAGCAACCGTGAGGCTACTCAGGCCACTTGAGGGCCAGCACAGAGCAGCATCTTGTGGCGATGGTGTCACACCTCTAGTCCACGGTGGCACTTCTTGGCTTTATTATTTTTTTTATTTTTATTTTTTTATATAGTCTTTTTTTTAATTATTATTTTTTTCCATTTATTTTTATTTTATTAAAATACAAATGTCAATCAGACAGTTTCAAAACACCTTAACCATACAGAGTCGATGAATTAATACATAGCAAACTGTTTTCATAATGTTTTGGTATTGTACAAGGTGCATACATGAATTATATTTACAGGTTTTTTTATAGGTGAAATTATATCAAAAATTCAATAATTATTTACCTAGTGGATGACCATAGCACTAAAAGCCGACATAATATCCTATCCAACCACCAATAGTGCAGATCTTGCCTCTCATAGAATTATGTAGAAGCACAGCATTATCTATCCCAACTTACTGTCTAAACACACACATCATGATTTTTTCTTTCTACAGGCCTTCCTTTGTCTACACCTGTCAAAAGTGGGCACTCCATTGACATTCAACTACCTTAGGTGCTTGAACTCGACACTACAATCCAACACAGTCCAGCATTCTGCAACCATAGGGAGTTATTCAAAGAAATTGTCGACCATATCCATTTACAGTTCAGCTTAATATTATGGGCTCATGATGTATACTTCATTTTTATACTTTTATACTTTTCTGCTGGATGGTTAAGACCTAGGTAGATCAAAACTTATATACCAACACATGAACTTTATATTTCCTATGTGGTCATTGAAGTCTTCTCAGGGTTTATCTTGTAGTCCTGTACATTATTCTGTAGTTCCTTTGTCTGTGTCAT
>PVKA01043954.1:0-16475 GCA_004027165.1 Ctenomys sociabilis
TTCAAAACTGATTAGTATCAATAATTAATACATTGTATATCGTTGTCTTCTTACTGGTTATTCATAGTACAAGATGCAGACATGACATCCTGTCCACAGACATTATTAGAACAAATCTTTCTATTCATTGAATTAAGAGAAGGTAGCTGTATATCTATCCTAACTATTTTGAATGTACAGATGCAAAATGGTCCTTCTCTAGATTTAGTTTTAGAAAACCTCCTCCTATACCTGGGGGCGAGGCTGACAGGCTTGCTGGTGTATGGGAGACACTGTTTCTGTTTTGGATTCCACAGCTCCAATGTAGTAAATTACTCAGCAAGACACAGGAAGAATGAGTTGTTTTGTTTGAAGTAAACTCTGCCTTCTGTTTTCGGCCTCGCACACCTGGTCCTGCCTGCTAAGAAAAGGCTTGCAGCTTGTACATCAGAGCTGTGCCTTGTTCTCCCCATTTAATCTAAAATGTTTGTACGTGAATGTCATGAGGAAAATCTGATTGATGGTGACATTAGATAGAGAAGACTTTAAAGTGAATTCTTAGTTGAATATTTCGGGTGGTGCAAAGATCAAAATCTAAGGCTTGCAAGCTGCTCTTCCCTACTAATTTTACATTTTTCCTTTCTTCTTTTTTTGGGGAATTGGGGATTGAACTCAGGCCCTTGTGCTTCCAGGGAAGTGCTTATCCCATTGAGCCATCTCCCCAGCCCCTAAAAGCAATCTTTAAATAATTGTGCTATTGGATAAGTAGTTTGTCTTTGAAAAGCTGATACATTTAAATCAGAGCTTACAAAGCAGAACAATTTTACTAGGTGATGTTTACTTAAAAAGTGCTCTAGTGACAGGTACTTCAAGAACAAGAATCCAAGGCCAGGGAGATGGCTCAGTGGAATAAGTGCTTCCCTGGCAAGTGCAAGGGCCTGAGTTCAATCCCTGGTTCTGTCCCCCATCCAAAAAAGAGGAAAAAAAAAAAAAAAAAAAAAAAAAAGAGGAAGAATCTGCAGAAGGCAGAGAGAGTCAGAGAGAGCCAAAGAGAACCCTGGCCACCTAAAAGCTCTCCCCACCTCACTTTTACCATACTTTCTCGTGTTAACGTATATTAAAATTCTTTAGTCTTTACCTTTTCTGGGTTTGAGCATGTAACAATAAACATAAGTATGCATTTTTGTTTCCTTCTGTTTTACCCAAAATGTGTTAAGTATATTTCCCATCATACTGTTCTCTGAAGGACAGTTTTTCTTTAGGCCACGAGGTATCAGCTCCCAACATGGTTGTGGGGGTTTCTCCCTTCTGTGCTGCGCTAGGGTGGGCCCCTGATATGCTGCTAGGGTGCTGGGGCTGTCCCCTCACTTCCCCTCTGTGGGCACACAGGTGTCAAGCAGGCTGCCACAGACTTGGCCCCATGGCTCCTAGCTATGCAGTGGTGATACCCCACCAGACACAGTTCTTGCAGGATGGTCCAGCATGGGCTGCTGCCCTTGTGGTACAGCCCTTGATCCCTGCTCCCCCTCTGTCTCCCTCCCGCCCTCCTTCTGCTCTCTGCTTCTTTTCTTTCTTTCTTTTTTTTGTAGTAGAAGTGAACATCAGAGATACATGGAGTATGGAACAAAGATTCCCTTTTCCCTTGCCAATGTGGCCTGGAGGTCCTTGGACTTCTGTCTTGTGGAACTTCATAATCAAGCATCAGCTATGTGCATTGGCACTCTCGCTGGAAAGGAGAGAGGGTAGGTGAAATTCCAGAGCCATACAAAGATGTAACACTGAAAGCATTCTGCATCTATGCAGTTTTTTTTTTTTTTTTTTTTTTTTTGTGGTATAGGGATAGGAACCTGCGCTTGCCAGGCAAGTGCTTATTCGACTGAGCTATCTCCCGTAGGCCCCCAACACTAAAAGTATTCCTCCCAGGGGTATAAAATTGTACATTACCTTTGAATTTAGCCAAAAGTATTTGTCACTCATTTACTATTTTATTATTAAAGTTAACCTCAAGTTAATACGTAACTTAACCAATAATCTATTTACATTTTTAGATTGACTTGAATTGTTTCTTAGATTTTATTTTAAACAGGTAATATTGAGCTGGGTGTTGTGCATGCCCGCAATTCCAGCACTCAGGAGAGTGAGTTGGAAGAGTGCTGCAGGGCCGAGGATATGGCTTAGCAGCACAGCACCTGCCTGGCAAGCACAAGGCTGTGAGTTCAATTCTTGGTACTGAAAATGACAGAAAAGTAACTGAAAAACCAAGATGAAAAGGAAGATGGCTGCAAGTTCAAAGCCAACCTGAGATACTGTTAGGGTTTGTATCTAGATGTCCCTCAAAAACTTCATGGAGTCACGGTCTGAGCTTCTAGAGTTTCTGACTGATTCATGGTCCAATGCCAGGACTATGGGTGTGAGTGCTACACCCACCTGGGGGTGTGCAACTTGTATACAATATAAGGGAAGGAAAAGGCTTGTTCTTGCTGCTCCTCCCTTGTGCTCTGTTGTCCCCGTGTCACGCCTCCTTGCCCTGAAGCCCGCTGATTATGGACTGAAATTTCCACAAGCTGTGAGCTAGATGAGCCTTTCCTGTCCTAAATTGGGTGTCAGGTATCTGTCCCAGCAATGAGAGAAAAGTAACCAGGACAGATGCACAGTGAGCTCAAGGCCAGCCTGAACTACAGAGTGAGTCTATTTAAAAAAAACAAAACAACAAACAAACAAACAAAAAAAAAAACCAAGCACAACAACAACAACAAACAGATAATGTTCTCTGCTATCTTAAAGGAATTTATTTCATATAATGTGAGAAGAACTCAAGCACACTGGTTGCTATGGTCTGATGGTGTGTCCAAATCCATGTTTTAGAAAGTGAATTCCCCAAGCAAGGCATCCTAGGGAAAGTGCTGGGATCCTCAGAGCATCCCCTGAAGCAATGACTGACAGGGAAGCGAGGGCCTGAGGCAGCTGCTGTCCTCCCTGCCCTGAGGGGGCAGTGCACCTCTTCTCCAGGCAACATAGTGATAGGGCGCCATCTTGGAACAGAGATGGGATGTGATACCCAGACCTCGGGCAACTTATGTCCTCTGTGAGTTGCCTGTGATATTTTGCTGTAGCGTCATAAGATGACATCATGGGAATAAAATTCTCCCAGTAAGTCTATATTTGAAGCATAGTTTTCATTATTTAAACAATCAAGTATTCAATGCTTTCTGTGTTGTCTTTTTCTTTTTTTTTTCAGTACCAGGGATCAAACTCAGAACCTTGCTCTTGCCAAGCAGGGGCTTATACCGCTGACTTATCTCCCTGGCCCCCAAGGTTTTATTTATTTATTATTATTTTTTTCATGGTGAATTTTAAATTGAAAAGGAGCAGACTATAAAAAGAAATGTTATTATTGGACAAAATGCATTAAAAATTGCATTCAATCTTGATCAAGTTTCATGGTTTTAAGTCATTTCCAAAGAGGAAACTAACATTAAATGAATGAAAGTACATTTTGGAATATTGAATGAAGCTAAAAATCAAAGATCAAAACTTAAACTTTTCAAATTAGGAAAGTAGGCCATTTGAGAGACTCTGTTTGGCAAAGATCAAGATTAATTGTCACCATGAATACATGATAAATATTTGAGAAGATGGGTGTACTTTCTGATACTTCAACATATGTAAACTTTTTGTAAAACTTCACTACAGATATTGGCTTTAAATTTAAATGTTAGTAATTAGCGAAGCAGATAAACTGAAAGCCAGTCATGGAGAGAAAGCTGGGGCATCTTTCTGTTTTGTTCTCTTAGGCTCTAGATATGAGACAGTTGATAATTTGGGCATTGTTGGCTTTACTTGGCTTCTAATTAAGTGTTTTGTTTTGTTTTTTGTTTTTTTTTTTTGACAGTGAGGTCCTCAGGTAATGTAGAGGCCTTCAAATATAAAAGACTGGGCTAGAGAGATAGCTCAGTAGAATAAGCACTTGCCTGACAAGTACAGGGTCCTGGTTCAATGCCTGTACCACCAGAACCAACCAACCAACAAACAAAAAATATAAAAGACCTTGGTATGAGTGATCTCTTGTGGGGAGAGATAGGGCTTCCTGCTCAGAGCCCTAAACTGGAAGGATGCTGGGAGTTCCTCTTACCACCCCAGCAGGTACAAGTAAGGCAAGTTTCTGGGTCTGATTTTAAAACCTCTCGTTCAAGGTACACAGTCTTCATGAGGACCTGTCAGGGTGCACAGAGTGACAGAAAATTTTTCTCTCAGATTCAATAATATTAATGTCTGGTTGAGCACTTTCTGTTCAATGAGTCCTATAAAAGTGATTGTTTGGATTTCAGTGTCCCCAAAGTTGGCATGTGCAGGGCCTGATTTCCAGTTTGTCTTGCTGCTAGGGAGGCGGGGGAGCTTTCATGGGTGGGGCCAGCGTAAAGATGCAGGCCTTCAGAGCTAGGCTGTAAAGGGGGCTCTGAGTCCTTGCTCCTCTCCTCTCCCTCTTTGCTTCTTGGCACCAGGAGGTGAGCGACTTTGCTCCACCACTGGCTAGAGCCACACTGTTGGCTCACCTTGGGCCCAGAAGCAGTGAAAGCAGCTGGCCATGGACTGAAGGCTCTGAAACTGTGAGCTGACATGAACCTTCCTTCTGTAAGTTACTCTTCTTAGGTATTTTGCTCCAGGCATGGAGATCTGACACAGTAAGCAAGTGACTTTTTTCCTTGTCAATTCTAATACAGGTAAGAAAATCTTCTGCTGGGTTATATATTTTTCTATAGCAAAGTAAGTTTTAGCAAAATTCTTGCCTCCTTTTGAAATTTAATGTTGTGGCTATTTATTGTTTTGTTGTTGTTGCTATATGTTAAAATATCATGTTGTTTACAATTAGATATTCTGTAATTGTAGGAGACTCTTCCTGGTCCTGGTCTCAGTCCAAGAAACCAATATTTGTAATCCCAAAGTTATGTTATTGGAATCCCATCAAGTTGATTCCAATCTACCACTTTCCATGCAGCCCACGGCGAAAATGAGGACACTAAATTATATTTTAATCATCGGGGAGTCAAGGGGCTCTAGGTCCAGCCACGCAGATGGCTTCCCGGAACCAAGAGAGTGACCCAGGGCCTCACCCAGTTTTTATTCAGTGAGGGAGTGGCTTGAGGACGAGAATTGTGGGAAGTAGGTGACTACTGTGAGCTGAGCTAAGTGTGGGGCCTACATTTACCTCTGCCCTATGCAGAGAGGATATGCAGAGAGGGTAATGTGCAATATATAGTATTTAATGTTTTGGGAAGTCTAGGGCTTCAGCTTTGATGTAGTCTTTCAAGCCCCAGGAAGTCATAGCCTCTATCTCGAGGCTCGATCCCAGCTGGCAGCGCGGAGCATTAGCTCTACCATCCTGTTTCCGCCCGGCTCATGTTAAGGAGCAGCAGGCTTACCAGGGAAACACAAATGCCACCTTCAAAGACTATCACCAGCACCTCAGCTAGACCAATACACATTGTTTAAGGCCAATTGAAGGATAAACAGAAGTCCTAGCCAGCTCTCTACATAACAATACAAGGAAATAAGATCAGACTCAGTCAAAATGGAGACAGTCGCTCTTCTTTCAAGGAGAGCTGCTGGGTGTGCCCTCTACATGTAATAATTTTATGTACACCTAATTTTTGTATACATCATGAAGAATTTTTTTTTTAAAGCTAGAGCATTAAATAACACAAGGTTCTGTTTCTAGAAAAAAAAAATCCCTTTTTGTTATTAACCTGTGAAGAGATTACTTCTGACTTTTGTTAATGACAAAGATCCCATTCCAAAAATTTCAGTCAAGACTGATTAAATTTAAACATTAAGTTTGGACATTTAAGAAGCTCTGTTTTATTGATACATAAAATTCTGCTGGCATTTAGGGCAGATGCAAACAGCCCTAACACAGTTAGGGCAGTCCCTGAACTGTGAGTGAACAGGTGGGTAGCAGGGGTGGAGGAGGGAACCCAGCGTGGGGGGTGGAAATAGCCTTCACATGTTTCCTACCCTTTTCCACTTGGGCTTTTCCTACCCATTGTTCTAACTATAGCACTGAAACCACCTTCTTGCGGGTGCAGTCAAATCCTGTGTGCTTTATATATATCTCCTGTGCTGTGGGCTGCGGCTTGGTCAGCGACTTAGGCTGTGCTTCCAGAGATGGCTATCTTTCCAAAAGTCACCCTTCAGTCTGGCTGAGTCGTTCAGGCCTCCATCCTCTTATTTGGGGGACAACACAGCACAGCAAAACAAAAACAGAAAGCTAACAAGGGGAACCTGGTCATAGCCTGCATCTCTAAGCACTGGTGTGCCAGGAACTACAAGAGAGGGAGCTGGGGGCAAATGCTGCGTTCCCTGGCCACATTATTAACTCCAAAGTACAGTGCAGACGATTTAACCGGAAATCTTTACTTCTGTGTCACTCTTCAACTAGTGTTAGGAGAATTCCTTTACTGCTTGAGTGAGATTTCAACTCAGATTCATAGAAGACAGCTCGGTGGAGGGCCTGAGGGGCCTCTCTGATCACACAGAGGTTCCCTGAAATAGAAACTGATGCGGGCACATGGAGGAAGAACTGGCAGCTTTGCATCGGCTAGAGGAAGGAGACTTTTTGTCTGTACTTGTGATGGTGACAGACTGCATTCTTAGCATGGTGACTGAGAAAAATGAAGCATCAAAAGGTACAGAAGGTAGAGGCCTCTCCGGTCTTTTAGGGAGCAGAGTTCTGCCATTTTCTTGCTGGAGAATTTTCTTGATCTTCAAGAGAAAGTGACCCCTTTTGTTGTTGCTGAGGAGGAAGTTTTGTCATTGGGGCAAGGAGAGCTTTTCTAGTGGTCCATCAAGTCCTATCAGTATAGGCAGAGCTAGAATGAACTGTTAGGACTTCATAACATGAGAGAGAGAGAGAGAGAGAGAGAGAGAGAGAGACAGAGACAGAGACAGAGACAGAGACACAGAGAGACAGAGACAGAGAGAGAGAGAGAGGGCCAGGATCCAGAGGAGGGAGGATGCTGATGGTTTCCTGGATTCCTTGGTGAAGTGTTGTCCTGTAGCCAGTGCTAGGGGCTAAGAGCCAGCAGGGAGCTGGTCCAGATGGCCACCTGGAAATCTGAAGAAGACCTCTAAGCCAGGCGTTCTTCTGAGTGTCCGCTCAGGCTGGGATTTTCCTGTCTGCCAAGTGCCCAGCAATCACGGCATCCCATCTTCTCTGGGTGCCATGGTTCCAGATTATATTTGCATTGCAGTATCTGTCTCAAATGTTCTGGGATGTCCATACTGCTAGAAGAACAATCCATTCCATGTGAGTCTCTCCCTGCATTGTATATTGATTGAGAAGGTCACATGCATATCATGTTAGTTTTAGAGTCTTCTGTTATGTTTGCTGTTGCATATTATAATATGCCAAAATGTAAAGTGATAAAACAACTTACTTCTCTGAGAACCACTGACAAATAGGCTGCTGGCTGTGACACGAAGGGTTGTGCGTCTCCTAAAACGTGTGGGTAGGGTCTGTTCTTGCTCTATTTTACTAAAATACACTGAGGACTAGACTGGGGGAACTGAATGCATGTGTTTAAACTAAAATCATTAGGTATCGTTGTCTCTGTAATTGCTCCTACTAAATGTGTTTAGTCTTTCATAATATAGTAATCTTGTTTTTTTTTTTTTGAACTCAGACCTTGTGCTTGCCAAGGAATCTCTTATTCTACTGAGCCATCTCCCCTGCACCCCCTTAGTAATCTTGAAGTGTGAGTGAGGTCATTGTTTGCAGCTGGCACAGGCAAATTCCACTTCCATTTCAGCCAGCTACTATAGCAAAGTCTAGGACATGGGCTCCCAATCTAAGGACTTCTCAATTTTAAGAGCTCGTTGATGAAAGAAGGCAGGGCCTGGCAGGTCAGGCAGGGGCTCCAGGTCTTGAAGACGTTGTCACCTTTTAGTAGTCCGTCCCTCAGGTTAGGTTTCCACAGTTATAGTTTTTCACTCTGGTAACAACTCTCTTGCATCCCTGGAGACTTTGCGTATCTGCATCTCTGGAGCCCCCCAGACAACTCCAGCCCTGCTTCAGGGGAGATGTCCATGTGGCGGTGGCTGCTACACTCACACGATTTAATTTAAAACTACAAGACAAAGAATCACATTTTATTTAACGGCTTTCTTTTCTCCTAAAGTTCTGATAGGCTGCATTTCATAATTTAAAGCTTATCGCAGAACGTTCTGGTTTGGCTGGTGGCAGGAGGCCGGTCCCAGGCACTCATTTCTCTATGGTTTTCTTACGCTCAGGATCGGTTTGTATACAAACAAATTTTCTGAAATAGAGCAATAATGATTGAGAGTCTCATACCCGTTATTTATTCAGATTTTTCAATGTTATAATTTGGCTTGAAAATTGTTATTGAAGAATTTTCTTTATGTAGTTACTGAAAAATATTGCAGTCATGCAAGCAGCTGGATTATTTATTGAATAAGAGACCAGATGCAATCTTTGATCGGTTGTAACATCTGAAAAGACATCAAGTGATCTTTAGAATAAATCAAGTCCCTATTATTAAGATACAGCTCTCCAAATGACTTTCAATTCCCTTTCTTAGCATGCTATAATTGAGATGAAAACTAATTGACATAATTTTAATGTGTTCCAATTCTACAACACTAATTTCCCATTAAATGCAATAACCACTCAGAAATCCAGCTAATTAAATCCACCTACTACAGGATGGAGTTTCAGACTTCTCTTAATTAAAAAAAGCCTTATGTAACACTTACAATATTATGGATGTTAAAAGTGTAATTGTAAAAATGCATATGAATATTTTAATCTTTGTCAGACTTCTCTTAATTAAAAAAAAGCCTTATGTAACACTTACAATATTATGGATGTTAAAAGTGTAATTGTAAAAATGCATATGAATATTTTAATCTTTGTATTTGTGAAAAGATACAAATTACTGTATAGATTGCCTGTTTAGCTTTGGATTCATATTTGTAATTAGAATCACTTTTATACTTAATTTTCATCTTTTTTGGGGGAAATGGTTTACCTTGACTCTTCTAGGTACTGATTTAGATGAAAATCTTTCTGTTTTCAGAATTTGTACTTGCTTTTATCTTTCAAAAGCAAGTACAAAAATAATATAAATAATGTGTTGATGATTTTTATTATTTCTTTTTAAAGTTTTTTAAACATTTATTTATTTAGCGGGTCTCGCTACGCAGCTCAGATGCATAGTGATCCTCCTGTCTCAGCCTCACCAGTGCTGGGATTATAGGTATATGCCACCGATGCCTAGTTTCAGGGCCTGCATGCCAAAGCCCAGGATTCCAGGGCCCCCATGGCACGCAATACCAGGGATCAAACCTGGCTGGGAATCAAACCCATGTCCTTGCACTTGCCAGACAGGTGTTTAGATTGCCAAGCCATCTCCCCAGTCCCAATTGATTATTTCTTAATTGAGGCTAATTATGTGTATTCAAGAAATTATCTAGTTAGAAGCCTCCACTATTTTTTAAAGATAATAGTATACAAAGTTGGAGAGCTTTGCCTAGGTTCATTAAAACATTTTCTAAATGAGCATAGATTTGAGGGAGCAGTGCTTCAGAATTGAGCAGGCATCTCCTCCTGATGCACTGGGCAGCAGCACCCCTAGAGCTCTCAGGTGACAAGCCCAATGCACAGAAGGAGGTGATTATGGTACTGAAGGGACTCTTTTCTTTTTTAACATTGAGCTCCCATCTTTACAGGCCTTAGTAAAATCATGTTGAGAGGCTGAGCAGTTGGTCTTCTTATACCTGTGAACATCAAATTCCACCTTCATGAGTTAACACAAGTTCCCTGGCAATAATCCTGTGTAGAGGTGGGTTTGATCCTCAGAGAAAATGAAGGCATGTATTATAGTGGTTTCCTCGGGCCACCATCGCAAGTTGCCACATACCATGTGGCTTGGAGCAATGGAAGTGAATCATCTCACAATTCAGGAGGTCACGACCCACGCCAAGGGTTGGAAGGTGGCTCCTTCTGTGGGGTCTGATGGAGAACGTGTTCTATGTCTCTGACTTGTCTGCAGTGCTCTGCACAGAGGTCATCCACTTCCCGGGCTCCTGGCCAGTGGCTCTCATTCCAGCCCCACCCCCACCTGCTTTCTCCTCTGTGTTCCTTTTTCTGCCCACTAAGCACACTTGTAATGGATTTAATAAAACACAATGCAGTGTTAAACTCATTTCCATCCTGAATTCTATCAGCAAAAATTCTATTTTAAAATACAATCACATTCTCAGGTCCCTCCTGGATCTAAATTTGAGTAGTGGATACACCATTTTACGGACAATAGACAGAAACAGTTCTTTCACTAGGAAATGTTCTACAGAAATACCTTCTCCTGACTCTAGGGGTTAACATTATGGATAATTTAGAAACCTCATAGGAAGTAAGCATCTCATGAATGTACTCATTCACTGAATGCTAGGAAGTAGTGTTGGTACTATTGTCTCCAATCTACAGAGGACAAGACAAACAGAGAAGGATTAAACATGCCTGGCAGGGGTTCCATCCCTGGACCTGCTGTACCAGCCCTGCCCCCTGAGTGCTCTGCAAAGGTAATTGCGACTGGGTGTAGTGGTGTGTGCCTATAATCCCAGCTCTGGGGAGGCTGTAAACAGGCGGATCACTATGAGTCCGATCTACTAGTGAGACCCTCAACAGCCTGTAGACCCTTCCCTAAAATACAAAAAAAAAAAAGATGCCTGCTAGGTATATGTGACACATGGAACAGCAGACGGGTAGGCAGTGCTTGTCACTGTTCCCCATTTTCCTGACGGAAGAGTGCAATACAGAACTAGAGCATGCCTGAGGGCCATCAGCTGGCAAGCCTTTGACTGCACAGGGCCACTCTCTCTGGTATTCTGTCTCCTATGTGTGTTGCCCCTTGTGTGCAGGCGATGGGGTCCAGCATGTGAGTCCCAGTGAGAGTGCAGGGTACCCTTCCAGATGGATTAACTCCCTGCTTCCTCAAAGTGATCTGCTGTGGGATTATTAAAATAATTGACTTTATGTCTTCTCAATTTATAAATGATTTAATCCTATTTTCAAAAATGCATCTGGCCATTAAATATTTTATAGGAAATATTGTCTTGCATTGCCAACACTCATAATAAGTGGGAAACAAACAATGAATATTTTATGAATTGTGGGGAAATATAAAATTAGTAGATATAGGAAAAATACATAAAATTGGAATATTGTTACTGTTATGTGGTACCCTGCATGCATATGCATATTGCTAAGATCTGAAGACATGTATGGTTCAAGTATGAAATTTCCAAGTAATGATTTAATTCCACAGGAGTGAAATAGGTAAATATGCCATGGCACCAGCTTCTTGCTTCCCATCCATGAACATAAAACTGGAAATAAGTGCTCCTAGGTATTTCCAGCCTGAATAATTTAGAAACCAAGTGGAAGCCATGAAAGGAGAAACATCTGAATTTCGTAATGAGCACCTTCCTAGTGAACATTGACAAATAGACAATTTTCAGCAATATTAACTTTTAATAGTTAGTACTTCATAATTCATAAGCAGAAAACTACTTTCAGATCTCTCCAGCAAGATTTCACTCTTCCAGGAACTTCATTTCCAGCTGCGGGACCACCGCAGAGCGTGTTAACCTATCTTTGTATTCCTGGTGTTAAAACACCTTTGTGCATTTCATGGAACTTGCTGTGCTACTAGAAGCAGTGCAAATGTGCGCAAGCAGCATAAATTTTAGCTTGGAAATTCCTAACCAAACATGCCAATCACTACAAAAAGAAGAAATGAATATAACATATTTTTTGGACATTGGATGAAAATAAAACAGAATGGTATATTTATAGTTCCTACTTCAATTTGGACATTTATGAAATGCTGTGAATTTGAGACAGGTCCTAAACAAACCCTTTGTAATATATTCAGCTTAAGATTCAAACACTGTATTTTGATTATTTATAGAAATCCTAGAGACAGTCAAAGGCTGTAGGGGAAATTGCTACATATACTGCAATATGCTCACTGAGAAGACATGGATAGAGTTACGGTTAAATTTTTCTTTGTCACATCAAGGCTTCAGAAAATCAATAGTGTTAAAAGATTTATAGCAACACCTCAGAGGAATAAAACCAGTCTTTGTTGCCCTTTCCTGGCTTGTTCCACTTCCAGGATCCTGGCCCTTGGTGATCAATGGCACCTTCTTGGGCAATTAGGCCAATGTTACAATAAAATATTAGCCCCTGGGATAATGCAGAAATCACCAACATTATAGCATATCCAGAGGTTAAATAGTATTTATAGTTAAATGTGTCAAGATATAATCATTCTAGGGCTGGCTAAATAGCTCAGTGGATTAAAGCGCTTGCTCAGGCAGACACAGGGGCCAGAGGTTTGATCCCCGGGCCTGCCATGCCAGCCCCAAGGGTGCACTGAGCTGGTGATTGAGACTTGGCATGGTGGTGCATACCTGTAATCCCAGCTCTAGGGAAGCTGTAAGCAGGCAGATCACTAGGAGTCCTATCTACTCAGTGAGACCCTGTACATATATAAATGCAAATATATATATATAATCACTGTAATGAAAACACAGAATTAAAATATTTAGTAATCACCATAGTTGGGAGGAATGTTCATAGCAAGAAAAATAATTTAATTTTCTTTTTTTTTTTTTTTTTTTTTTTTTTTTTTTTTTTTTTTTTTTTTTTTTTTTTTTTTTTTTTTTTTGTGGAACCTGGGATTGAACTCAGGCCCTTGTGCTTGTCAGGGAAGCACACCACTGAGCTGCCTTCCAGGCCCCCTATACTTTAAAGTTTGATGGAAGGTTTTATTTTAAATGTGAATAGTAGCTTATAAATACTTAAATTTTCTGATGCTTTGTTCTGACCTTATGACAGCAGAGTAATGAAAGGATTTTCCGAGGCTTTCTTAGGCTGAATTTTTCCAAGTATGTAGTAAAAGTAGTCTAGTGCCTCATTCCCTTGTCAGGCTGCTTCTTTGGGACCAAGCACTGAAAGGCAAGCTAGGGGAGACAGGCGGCGGCTGCGCACCACCCTGGGCGCCCTGCCTGGTGCCTGAGTGTCCCTCCGGAGGGGACCCTGGTGACGCTGGGCTGCGAGGTTTTCTGCCCCACGTGCGTTTCCACCCCGGCCTGGTGCGCGGGCAGAGCGTGGAGTGACGGGTCTGCGGCCGGCCGGCCACCGAGCGCAGCCCACGGGAGCACCTCCAGCTGTCTGTGGAAGGAGCGCGAACGCCTGCCTGCTGCCTCTATTCATCAGGGAACCCAGGCCAAAGCTCACCAGAGCCGGCGCGCAGCGGAGCAAGGCCCTGGGACTGATTAGCGGGAGCTGTCAGAGACTGTTGACCCCGGGACAGATGGCGGCGTAGCGCACTCTGGGTAGTGGCAGTGTCAGCTACTACCGAAGAGTACGAAGAGTACGATGAATGATGGAGCCACTGCACGACCCAGCAAGTCCGCCCTGGGTGTCCCCCCCTCCCTGAGGAAGCGAGACTGGGCAGACCAGGGCCACCAGCACTCCTGCTTCACGGCAGCTCTGCGCACAAGAACCCGGTGAAGAGGCGAGCTAAGAGGAAGTGGAATCCACTGGGAGTGCGGAGGGCACATACACACGCCTGAGGACTATGCGGCTGGGAGACCACGGAGTCCTGAGCGAGGCAGGTACATGCCACTGGCACTTACTACGCTGACTGAAAGGAGGGAGGCACAGGAAGAAAGGACCTGGCGAGCTAGCGCCTACGTGGGACCTAAGAGTGCTACTCTCACAAAAGTTGTGAAGGCAGTGGTGTTGCCACAGGGAAGCAGCGGGGTCCTGAGGGTGAGGAATCTGCATTGCAATAGACCAGCGTGGCAAGTCCCTGCGTGCTCGCGTGTGGAGGAGGTCAGCTGCCCACGGCAGCAGCAGACCGGACATTTCAAAAGGATGAAAAAAGGGGCCGGGGAAATGGTTCAAGTGGAATAAGCACTTGACTGGCAAGCACAAGGGCCTGAGTTCAATCCCCAGTTCCGCAAAAACAAAGCAAAGCAAAATATAAAAACAAAAAACGATGAAAGAACATTTGGAAAGTTCTCAACATAAGGAAATGATAAATGTCCAGCCTGATTTAAATATAGCACACTGTGTATATGTCCTGAAATACAGCATGGTATTTCAGTAACGCATACCAATTTCATCAATTACAATAGTATAAACAAAGAATGTAAGTGGAGTTTCTTGGTGACCTGTGGTGGCTTAAAAGAACCATGCTGCCTCAGTAAACACTTCCAGACAGTGACAGATATGTAGACCTGCAAAGTTAACATTTAGCAAGTAGTGTTGATAGGTGACAAATTAACAATCTATTTTAAATTGGGAAAGAGAATTTTTTTTTTTTTTTTTTTCAATACCAGGGATTGAACTCAGGACCTTGCGCTGGCCAGGCAAATAGTTATTCTACTCAGGTATCTCCCCATCCTGGGAAACAGATTTTTAATTAGTTTTTCTATTCCATGTAATTTCTAGAAATAAATAGAGTATAAAAGCCAAGCCTGATAGTGGGGATTTCTAGACAAATTTAGAATATTTATAGGGTAAAAACATGAGATGGCGTGTTTGTCTTTTCAGGAAAGAACTTTAATTCTGGTTTTTGTCAAATACTCACTCAAGAGGGGCCAGGGAGATGGCTCAGTAGAGTAAGCACTTCCCTGGCAAGCACAAGAGCCTGAGTTCAATCCCTGGTTCAAAAAGAAAAAAAAAAAGATACTCAGGGCTTACAATCCAATGAATCTTCCGGAAGGAGACTTCTACTTTTGTGTGGTTTTGCTTCCCCAAGGGTCTTGGAGTGGTCAGAGCTATAATCAAGTGTGTTGCTTGGTTCAGTGAAACGGAAGCTGTTGACCACATCATTTTGGAGCTAGAATTTAGAATTAAAGAGCAGGAGCTAGAATTCAGAATTAAAGAGCAAGAAACAAAGTTTTCAGAATGGTGGTCTGCATGATAAGCCTACTGATGGTAAGTTAGGTCTCATCCACTTTTCTTCCTTTGAGCTATGAATTCAATTGGTAGCTGTTTTCTACCAGTTCCTGGGAAGAATTGTGTTCCACAACTGTCTCAGTTACTTTTCTCTCATTGCTGAGACAAAATAGCTGACACCCAAAATTAAGGAAGGAAAGGCTTATTTAGCTCACAGGTTAATAATGGAGGCTTAGTCCATACACTTGTGGCTCCCAGGCAGAGTGGCACATGGCAGAGGGCAGCAGTTCAAGGGGGTATAAAACAGCAAAGAGCAAAGGGAGGCATAGCGGCTTGGCTTCTAGCCTCTGTCCTCTCCTTACATTGCAGTGCAGGTCAGCAGCCTTCTTCCTACGTGGCTGCTTGTCACCTGCGACAGGATTATTCCACATTTGTTCAAGTTTCTTTGCTACATCATCAATGCAGAGGCCAGGATGTTCTCCTTGGGTGGTACTCAGAACAAGAAGAAGGCTGAAGAAGGCCTCGTGGGTGCATTGGGATCCTTGAACTTCTTTTTTGCTTCTCCTTTAGAAGGAATGCAAGTTTTCATTTCTTTCTCATAACGAGCCTTGTCAGCCTTGGCTATGTCTCCAAATTTTCCTTTCTGTTTAGCAGACCTGGTCTTCCACGTCTCTGAGCACTTCTTAGAAAACTCAGAAGTGAACAGAAGTGTCTGGGTGCTTCTTCTTGTGCTCCTCTTGGAGAGTTTGCACAAAGAAGGTGTAGGATGACATCTTGCCTCTCAGCTCCGAAGGGTCTCCTTTGCCCATGTTCACTGGTGTTCCACAGCGAGGTGCAGAGTTGCTGGTGTCCGTGCGGATCCCACTTGCCCTGGTGCTGTCTCTGTGTAGCACACTGTACTGCAGTGGCTCCAGGTATGCAAAATTCTTAAACAGCAAAATTCAGTAATATGAAAATAGAAGTAATCATTAATTATTTTACATATTTAATAAAACTAGAATAAAAATTCAAAGATTAGTGTGGGGGGCATGATAGCCCCAGAGCCTCCATTTTCTTATGGAAATAGGTTTCTCGTTCTGCAAAGCTGCCACGTCATGACTTCCTGCCGCATACTCCCCCAGCGGATCACATGAGTGCCTCTAGCCTATAAGATTGCCTTAGTACGCCCACGTCAGCTGACTTCCTCTCCACCTGCTATAAAAGCCCTGTGGCTTCCTTGAATAAAGGAGACTTGAATCCTGTCTTGTCTCCATTTCTCGCATCTCCTGTCCTGTGTCCCCTCCTCCATTCCCTGCTCCTCTCCCAGGTGACACTCGTTGACTGACCCGCTGGACGGGACAGATTAGGGGTCGGGGAGATAGCTCAGTAGACTAAGTACTTGCCTGGCAAGTGTAAGGGCCTGAGTTCAATCCTCTGGTTCTACACCAAAAAAAAAAAAAAAAAAAAAAAAAAAAAAAAAAAAAAAAAAAAAAAAAAAAAAAAAAAAAAAAAAAAAAAAAAAAAA
>PVKA01043955.1:0-16474 GCA_004027165.1 Ctenomys sociabilis
AAAAAAAAAAAAAAAAAAAAAGACCACAGTTAACCACTTCGACTTATAAACTTGTAAGCTTTTTTTTCTTGAAGGAAAATTCCATTCTATCATCTATGTGATTATAAATTCCTTGTATTTCATTTTCAATTCAACAATTATTTTTCAAAGAGCTACAACAAATAGCGTATACACACACAGCAACAAAATGTTTATTTATATCACTTAAAATTTAATTTCAATAAGTTAATATTACAAATTTTTCCTTAATACTAAGCAAATGTTCAACACAAACTGCTAAAAATGTTCTTAGAAAAAAACATAAAACCTGATCTTTATGAATTTTTCCATCAGAACTGTCTTTATATCATTCATAAGTGAGACATCAGCTGCCAAACTATAACTTGATAACTAAAAATCCTAAATACCTATTTTAACATACCTCTATAGTAGGATGAGTATTATGCTTGTATGCAGTATATAAGGGAAATTGAATTTGGAAAATTTTTGCTACACATAGTAAGAGTTTTTCCTTCTCTTCTGTATTCCATAAACTGAAAGGATCGGAATTCTTTAGAGATTCTTCCTCAGACAGATTACAAATTCTTGCAGAGTTTGATTTTTTCTCTATTGATTTTTGTCTTTCTGTGCTTCCTTCATTACATTCTCTATTTATATTCAGTGGTTCTTCCACTTGATCACTCTCATCTTGCCATGTGGAATCTACATTAATTGTACAATTTTTACAAAGCTGGTCCCGGAGCACTTGAACTTGTGCAATCACTAAGTTAATAAGTGCACACACTACTTGGTTAAAAATCTCCAGATGCTTATATTCCTTGAAACAGCACAGACATTGCCTGTAAGAGAAAATTCAATAAGTGAACACTTTCTAAAGAGGTAACAATCATTTTTTATACTAAGAACAAGAACACAAATAGTAAACTTCAGCTTTTATCTTCTCCTCCCTGATAGGGTAGCACCATAATAATTCATGAAGATAGTACTACATCAATTGGAACTTTAAAGTCACCATGTTAAGTGTACAGCTATCATCCTCTCTTGTATGTATGTAATTATCTGTCCTTCTCAAAAAAAACAAGTTTATTTTCTCTTTGGAGACAGCGTTTTATATGCAGTTCAGGCTGGCCCTGAATTCAGTGTGTAGCCCTGACTAGTCCCAAACTTGCAGTAATTCTCCTAAGTGCTGGTATTATAGATGTGCACCCACATACCTAGCTACAAAGAACTATTTAAAAATAATAAGCATAGCATATTTCTTTGCTTCTCTAGTACTGAGTACTCAACATGTTTTTTTTTCATCAAAACAAACTTTTTGTCAACATATGTTTAAAACATTAAAAAACTAGCAGTAATAAAATACATTAGTAATGGTAATGAACTATACAACTAGCTATGTAACTTAAGTGTTCATTATTAGCTAATAAAATAGTTACCTTTTTAAATTAACAATGTAATTGAAGACTATTCTGATTGACACACAAACATGTTTGCATGCACATTTTACTTTTTCTTCCCAGTACTAAGGAGTGAACCCAGGAGCGCTGTAACACTGATCCCTGTCCTTTTTTTTGTGTGTGAAAAAAATCTAGCTAAATTAACCACACTAGCTTCTAATGTGTAATCCTCCAACCTCAGCTTCTCAAAGAACTGGTATTATTGATGTGTGCCACAATGTCTACCAACACACTCTTTAGTACCAGTAAAAAGTATTTTTTTTTTTTTTTGGAATGGCAACAAAAGAATCAGGAGGTGTTGTATACAAATTTAATGGGGTTTGTTTTGTTTTTTAATATATTTGGTACAGGGTCTCACTACACAGCTCAGTATCATACTGTTCCCTCTGTTTTCAGCTTCCGCAGCACTGGGATTACAGGAGTGGGACACAACGCCTGGTATCAGTGGCCAGCTCAGCATGTGTTACCAACATTTAGTTGTCTTAAACATGTTTACTTAGAAGTACAATACCTACAGATAATTACAAGCATCTGGTATATCTGTAAGAAGTAATGAACACAAGTACCTGGTTCTAATAGAATTAGTATTCAATCACAGATGGCACTCTGGCAGATATTACTTATAATTTGTATCTACTGGTATTGATACAAACCAAAAAACCTATGTAGTCCAGACAGATCAATGCCCTGCATAATAATGTAGAAATAATTTTATTTCTACATGTATAATGAACATAAATGCCCACAAATTCTTTGATATTACTCATGTAGAAGGTAAACACAACTTTCTTCTCTTTGAATGTGGACAATGCTTACTTTCTAGTGAGTAGAATGTGGTAAAAATATTGCATGACACACAAGACTAGGTCGTAAAAGACACTGCCATCGTGTTATAACAATATTCAAGCAACCTGCAGAGATGTCCACATAAGAAAGAACTAGTAAGGCCTCTTACTAACCAGCACTAATTTGACAAGTACATAGAGGGAGCCAACTTGGAGGCAGGTCCTCTAGCCTCACACAAGCCTTCAATGACTACAGCCTGGCCAATATCTTGACTGAAACCTTCCAAAAACCCTTAGACAGAACCAGACAACTACACCACTTCCACCTTCTTGTCTCACTAAAATATCCAAGATAACAAATGGTTACTTCTGAAGTAATGTTACACAGAAATACTGTACCTTGTCTGTTTCTACAGTGTCAAAATATTTTTATTTCTAAGGCTCACCTCCAAACTTTAAAATTATAATAATTTGTACAAGAAAAATACCTTAGTTCTAAAAGGTTGTTTTGTTTGGAGGGGGATCTTTTTGAAACAAGGTCTCGCTATGCATTTCAGGCTGGCCTGGAACTCACTTTTAGCCCAGGCTGACCTCAAACCCATGGCCTCAGGACTATAGGCATGTGCTACTCTACCCAGCTGAAGTTTTGTTTTGACTGATGATCAACTTCCTCCAATGTTTAAGAAAATTTAAGACTGAGCGTAGTGGTACATGTCTGTAATCCCAGCACTTGGGAGGCTGTAAACAGGAGAATAACTATGAGTTCCATCTAGTACTGAGACCTTGAACACCTTGTAGACCCTTCCCCAAAAGATACAAAAAAAGAAAAAAGAAAAGAAACTAACTCAGTATTAATATGGCACAATGACATACACCTATAATATCAGCATTTTGGGAGGCTGAGCTGGGAGAATCACAAGTTCAAGGCCAAACTGACAAACATAGTGATTTAGCAAGAACTTGTCTCAAACAAAAGGAGATGTAGTTCAGTGCAGTCCGTGGATTCAATTCCCATTAAAACACACACACACACACACACACACACACACACACACACACACACACTTGGGTGTGCACATCTTCAAGTAAAAAGCAGATGCATATAATCCTGTCACTCGGGAGACTGAGGCAGGAGAATCCTTGTGAGTTTTGAGACCAACCTGGGCTACAAAGTGGGCTCAAGGACAGCCTGCGCTGCATAGTAAGACCCTGACTCAAAACAGTAAAAATTATAAAAAAGTAAATAAATGAAAAATAAAGTGAGAAGTAATAAATTTAATATCTTTATTTAATAAAATCAGAATTTGAGGGCCAGAAATATAGCTCAGTGGCACAAAACCTGCCTGTCAAGCACAAGGTCCTTAAATTTGATTCCTGGTATCCTTCCAACCCAAAAACACCTGGAAACTCAGACAACATAAAAGGTCCTAAGTTTAATAATTGTCCTTATTTTTAAAAAGGTAATGAAGGGGCTGGGGAGATAGCTCAGTAGAATAAGCACTTGCCTGGCAAGCGCAAGGACATGAGTTCAAGTCCCAGTTCTGCCAAAAAAGAAAAAAAAAAGTAATGAATCAGGTGCTGTAGCCCACTACACCTATAATCTCAGCCCTCAGAGAGGTTAAGGCAGAACAATTCCTTAAACCAAGTTTGGGTAACTTAGGGAGACCCTACCTCAAAATATTTTTACCAGGGATTTACTCCGTTCAAGGCTCTGGGTTCAATCCTCAGTACCAACCAACCAACTCGTTTCAAAAAAATGTAAGACCTTACGGTCAAATTTAAGTTAGAAAAACAAATTACTTTAAGAAAATTGTTGCTCAGGGGCTCATCAGTCTAAGTGACTGCTTCACAAGTGCAAGGACCTGGGTTCGATGCCCAGTACCAAATGCCTTCTGGTCTGTTTCCAGGGCTGGCTATGCCAGCCACTGAAACGGGTTGTGATGGTGCATACCTGTAATCTCACTGCTGAGGAGACTGAGACAGGAGGATCAGTACAAGTCCCAGCTGCATAATGACACCATGTACCAAATAAGTAAATAAATAAATGTATGTATGTATGTATGTTTAAAAAATTACAATGCTTTGTGGTGGTACCCGCCTATAATCCCAGCTCTTGGGAGGCTGTAGTAGATGGATCACTGAGTCCAATCTAGTAGAGTAAAGCCCCGAACACCCTGTAGACCCTTCCCTAAAATTAAAAAAAGAAAGTAAAAAAAATAAAATTACAATGCTTGGGAACTGACTAGGAAACTGTACTGGTTGATACACTCTTGTCAACTAGAGAAGTTTAAAAGTTTAATTAAGTGACTCAGCAGAAAGCCAGGATTCTTAGTTTGTAAACAGCTTCATCTTATAGCCCCTGGGGTATCTTGTTTACAATATAAGAAGGAGAGAGGCTGTCTAAAAGTCACAGCTGCTACCCCTTCCTTTGCTGTTTGATGTTTTCTGCTGCCATGAACTGTTGCACTCTCCATGTGCCACTCAGCCTGGAAGCCAGCCAAGTATAAACTAAAATCTCCACAAACTGTAAATTAACTAAATCGCTCCTTCCTTAATTTTGGTTGTCAGATATTTTGTCCCAGCAATGAGTAAAAAATAACTGAGACAAAATTTGGTACCAGGAGTGGGGTCTTTGCTATACCTGACAATGCAGATTACAAACTTTGGGGAATGGCTTATAAAAAGACATAAAAAAGGTTTGGAGGTTGCCTACTAACGAAGAGCCCTGGCTCTTCTATATGAGAAATTCTGGTCAGAGCTCAAAACACCAAAATGCTAATAAAAAAAAACCTGCCTATAAAGACCAGGCTGGAGAGGTTTCTGCTGGGAAAAAAAAGGACTTATACTGGTTGTTAAACTGGGTGTGATTTGTGCTATGCCTTGGCAAAAAGTTTGCCTGCAGTTTGCTCATGTTCAAAGACTGCCTGAGACTGAGATTAAGCACAATAGACTAGTTAATCTTACAAAAAAGAACAAACAAACAAAAAGCTCAAAACTGGCAAATGTTGAGGCAGTGGGATAGCTATTGTTGGAGGCTTTTAGTCAGATATATGTTGAGAGTCAAGAGCAAAAAGCCCAGCAAAATGATTTAAAATGTTGTTAAAGAGCCAGGAAAATGGTTCAGTAGAATAAGGGCCTCCCTGGCAAGCTCAAAGGCCTGAGTTCAATCCCTGGTTCCACCAAATAGACAGACAGAATGTTTTTGAGTTTGGCCAGGAAGACTGTAGACTACAAAGATAGAGCTGAAATCTCCATTGTCCCTTTCCTTCCTTAATTTTGGGTGTCAGATATTTTGTCCCAACAAGTAAAATATTACTGAGACACAAACTAATTTTTAAGGACAAAAATTACACAAAGTAACAACTGCAAGAGCTGAGCATAGTGGCCCAGCAATCTAGAGACTGAGGCTAGAGGACTGAGGTCAGCCCAGAGTACATAGTGAGTTAACACCATCCTCAATTACATAGTGAGACCCTATCTGAAAACAAAACCAAAAAAAAGAAAAACTGGGTTCTCGCATTCAAAATCATCTACATAAGTAGACCCAAGATAGAGACATAAATACACACACATAAAAAGACCTACATACAATACTTCATAAATTATACATTTTACTCTTATTTCATTAAACTCTGAGAAGTATAGGTAAATGAATTCTCAATAGTCACAGAGCAAAAGAAAAAATTCTTTAAATAAAAAAGATCACTTTCAGTTAAGCCCAGTTTGATTTTATGTATTCTCTGCTCTACACCTCACTACAAATACATCAACTTAAAAAAAAAAGTCATATTCTTCATTGGCACAGAAATAATGAACAAAAGATGACACACATCAAATTTGGGATGATATAAAATAAAATAAATAATGGCTTAACATTGAAGGAACTAAGGTTGGAAAAGGAATACAAAAGGATATGTCAACAAACAAAAAAATCTACCACAAGGACCACTAAAAAAACTCAGAACTCCAAGCACTAGAGATATCTGTTAAGGCAAGGATGAAACATGGGGCAAAAACAGGATTCAGTCAAAGGTACCAAATATTCTTCCCCCCCAACAAGCACTCTAAAGATCACAGCCAATGACTACAATACTGTTTTAAGAAAATATCAATAATTTAAGAAAATAGGTCATTCACCTCCAGCAAAAAAAACCTCTAATTATCACTTTATTATTATATACTACAGGCCAATATCTGAGATACACAACTCTTAGTTAATTTACCTTTCTAGTGTCCCTCTCCTACCCATGACAGGATAGTAAGACTTTCAAGAAAAACCTGCATCACAAAGGCAGATACAAAACATTATGAAGATTCAGGGTAGGAGGGCAGCTGATTACAGCGTCTGCTTAGGCAGACTCAGGGGCCAAAGTTCCCACCCCAGGCCTGCCTTGTGGGTACTGGCCTCACCCCGGGGGGAAGGGTGAGATAGCAACTGAGATGGTGTGGTGGCCCACTCTTGTAATCGGAGCTCTTGAGAGGCTGTAAACGGGGAATCACTATGAGACAAATCTAGAAGTAGACCCTGAACACTCTGTAGAACCTTCCTATAATACAAAAAGAAAAAAAAGATTCAGGGGTAGGCTGTGCATGGTGGATCACTTCTGTAATCCCAGTACTCAGGAAGCTGAGGCAAGAGGATCACTGTAGTTTGGAGACCAGGCTGGAATACAAAGTGAGCTCAAGGCCAGTCTGAACTGCTTAGTGAGACAGTCTCAAAAAGAACCCCCCCGCCCCCGCAAAAAAAAAAAAAGGATTCAAGGATAAAAAGGTAATCTGTATCCTAAGAGAACAGGTATTCATTTACTAAAACAAGAATTAAATTTTGGACCAGGGAGATAGCTCAGTAGAATAAGCACTTGACAAGCAAGGGCCTGAGTTCAATTCCCAGTTTTGAGGGGCTGGAGGAGATGGTTCAATGGAATAAGTGCTTCCCTGGCAAGTGCAAGGGCCTGAGTTCAATCTCCAGTTCAAAAAAAAAAAAAAATCAATCCCCATTTCTGTCAAAAAAAAAAGAATTAAATGGTATGAAATTATAAACTTAGATCACAAAATTGACCTCTTTGAAGCTAAGGGAATACTGCTTAGCCTACATGTGGTCCTAGGTTCAGTTTTCAGCATGGCAGGGGAAAAAAAAGTCCCTTTACTGCACATACATATATAGAGAGCATGCATGAATTCTTATAAGTATATTGTTTACAACTTAAAAGCCCATCAAAATCATACCAATTAAAAAAAATCATACCAATTTGTAAAACTCATCAGAAAGTCTAAAAGGGAAGAAAAAGGCCCATTACAAAGTAAAATAAAAATTGGGGAGAAAAAAAGCATAGAATCAGTCATGATTAATAATAAATAGTTCCTGAAAGGCAAAGCAGAAAATTATGGAAGAAAAGAAATTATTAAATAAAAAATTTCACAAATGCATGCCATCACGTAATATTTGAAGCAGAGTTATAGATCCTAAAAGCTTTCCTCAAGCTAAGCAATGTGGATAAACACAGGATAAAAATATGATAGCGTATACTTTTCCAAAGCACTATTGGAATCTAAATACAATGGAGCATGAGTTCTAAAATTCTTAGAAAAAGTAATTTTGCACATAAAATTCTGTATGCAATAAAACTTGATCAATATAAGTAAAGGCACAGAATAGGTATTTCAGGCCTAAAAAGTCTCAATGTCATTTGGGACCCATGTCCTCCTTAGAAAACAACTTCAAAAACCAAAAAAAAAGAAAAGGTTTCAGAAAACTTTAAATCCAATACACATGAGAAAAAAACAAAAATTTTAAGGATGGTACCTTAAGGGAAGATCACTATGTAACAATCCTCAAAAGCAATCAACATAGACTAAAGCATTAAACAAGAGGATAAAGGCAAATGAAATTAGTGGAGGAATGGATATTACGGATATCTAATGATGTATAACAACGTAAAAACTAGTAACTAAAAAAAGGGTGAAGCATTTGAGAACACTTAGTGATATATATATAAAAGATTTAATGAAAAGCAAGTCAGTAAACCTCAAGAAACAATGTCTAAGATATGAAACGAAACAAAAAATTTTTGGCTTATCCTTAAGAGCATTTTTACTTTTACTAATATCTTGAAAACTCATAGTAACTACATTGAAAGGGCAAGAAAATATATGATATATATATTTTGTTATATATATATATATATAACTTAGCAAGACTTTTCAAAAATTAAAAAAAGGGGCACTCCCTGGGTTCAATCCCTAGTACCACAAAAAACAAAAACAAAATAAAACCATGACAATACAGAAAATAGACAGACAGGTGTGATAATACATACCTGTAATCACAGTACTCAGAAGGTTGAGACAGGAGCTCAGTGAATTCAAGGCCAGCCTGAACTACATAGTGGAGACTTCAGGTACGCAAAAAGTATGCGTGATATGCTATCAAAACTAATGCCGAAAAATGCAAAGAGTTGAAGAAACAAGTACAAAGGACCAGGTGGGGAATTTAGCTCAGTCAGTGGCTCAGTGTCTGCCTGGCAAGCACAAGGTCCTGAGTTCATTACCCAGTACCTGGGTAAAAGTGAGATAGCTCAGCAGACTTAAGTGCCTGCTTTGGCAAGTCCAGAAACCAGGGTTCAATCCCCAGCACCACATGCCAAGCTGGTCCTGCTCCTAGGGCAAGCTGCCAGAGTCTAGGTGGGGTGGCACGCCCCTGTAATCCCAGCACTAGGGAGGCTGAAAACAGGAGAATCACTGAGTCCAAGCTGCACAGTGAGACCCTGTACCAAATACATCAATGAAAAACAAGTACAGTAACAAAAAAGTCATTATAACAGTGAAAACAGCTCCAAATAGGAAACACAAATGACAAATGACAAGCATACATTCTGGGGGTGGGGATTTAGCTCAATGGTAGAACATTCATCCAACAAGTGTGAAACTCTAGGTTCAGTCCTTCAGCACAAACCAATCACCAAAACAGTACTGTTTTTAGCATAAAGATAAATAAACATCTGCTAAAACCAACAAAAACAAAAGGCCTATAATCTTACCACTCAGAAAGTGACGGTAAGAGGAACACTGCGAGTTTGAGGCTAGTCTAGACTATACACATAGTGAGTTCAGGGCCAACTTGAACTACATGAGATCTTGTCTCAAAAAAAAAAGATGAAACTGAACTCTGCCTGGTATCCAATTTCCATTAGAAAACCTGAAACAAAGTTTTAAACACTATATAGGCAAGAGACAGCTACAACAGGAGATCAGAGTGCGGCAAAAGCTGACCCCACATACATGTACAGTACAGTTCCCAAAGCTGTGCACATGGACTTCCAAGAACTCAAGCAGGCTTTCAATAGAACGCCCTAGACCCAACATCAGACTGAGGTGTGGGAATCTCAACACTGTCTCTTAGGACCTGGATGTGTAAGATCATACAAGTTTTCTTAAGATCTAGACAATATTAAAATAAAGACAGCCATGAAGACTACTGCTACTGTAACCAACAGCCCCAGCAGCATTTATGTCTGTCTTTGCTTTCTCCTCCTTTTTCTATTTACTCAGTGTAAACTCCCTCTGCATGAGCCAGTTTCTTTCCCATTCTTCATTTTTGCTTTCTCGAATAAACTTTGCTAATACTTTTTTGCCTTTTCTGTTCATTTCTTTGTTCTAGACAAGAAGAACCTGGAATCCAATTCCAAGATAGGTAACATTACCTGGCAAGCCACTTTTTAGACACAAGCTAACCAACAACAGAATGGAGTTCTGAATGCCTGTTAAGGAATATGGAATTCATAAGATATAAACCTATTTTATAATTTAACCTAAACCTATTTTAGAAATTTAAAACAAGTTAGCCAGATGTTGTGGCTCTTGCCAATAAATTCAGCAGTAAGGAGACTGAGGGAGGAGGCTCACAGCAAGATCAAGATCAGTCTGGATGAGCTACATAGTTAAGTTCAAAACCAGCGTGAAGCACAGAGTGAAACACTGTGTCCAGCAACAAAAGGTAAATAAACAGTAACATTACCAACATAAAAGATACCCTGTGATATTAATGCTTTGTAATACAATGTTCCTTTTGGACCCTTATAGTCTTTCTCTAACTTACATTCTTCAATATAATCTCCCTTTTCTCTTCCATTCTTCAGTTTTCTTCCTATCTCATTCCCAATTACTATTTTGTGTTTTTGAGACAAGGTTTCACTACATAGATCATGCTGGCCCCATTTCACTGATTATCTTTTTTATTTTATTATGGTTCTGGGAATCAAACCCAGGGTCTCAGGTATGATATGCAAGTGAGCTACTACAGAACCACATACCCAGCCCCTGTTCATAAGATTTTGGGGAGGATTTTTTTTTTTTTTTTGTGAACAGTCCCAGATGGCCTTGAACTCAGAGATCCTCCTGCCTCAACCTCCCAGCTGTTAGGATTACAGGAATGCACCACCACATCCACCTTCCTGCTAACAATTTTATGAATGGTACCAACAGTTTCTGCCAGAAAACACACTGACAAAAATGTTAGTGCACTAAGGTTCTACTTATGGGCCTAAAGCTAAGAATCTTTTGCATATTAACTGTTGACAGGTGCTTATCACCTGTGAGAACTACAATCTTAGAAAAGAAAAAAAAAGTTGTGAAGGGACATGCATGTAATATGAGCACTTGGGAGGTTACAGCAGGAGTATCAATGTAATTTTTTAAGGCCCATCTGGGCTATACTGTGAACCAGTTAACACATTATGACAGACAGACAGATCCAGATAAGACAGACAACAATCTTAATCAGGCAACAATATTTTCTGAAACTCAAGAAAGCAAAAGGTGAGAGAAAATGAAGGTTACTACCACAGACACGCTGTTTTTTTTGTTTTCTGTATAGAAAATTTTTTCTCACAGGGCTTAAACTCAGGGTATTGTACTCACTAAGGAAGTCCTGTGACAGAGCTATAAACCTTTTTATTTAAGACAGGGTCTTGTCAAGTTGCCCAGGCTAGCCTTGAATTTGTAATTCTTCTACCTCAGCCTCCCACTAGCTAAGATGACAATCATGCAGCACCGTGCCTGACCCTCAACTAGACAGTCTTTCTGGCAGAACCAGGGATTAAATTCATACCCACTCAAGTGGGTTACTAAGGAATCTGTCTTTTTAGGGAGTTTTACAGAGCAAATCCATGAAGTGTGGCAAGTATAGAATGCAAAACATGCGATTTCACTACATGATCATGAAGTGGGCCAAAACTATGGTCAGCCTGTAAGATTATAAGCATAACTGCTCAGATAAAATGTGCTTGCCAGGGAATCGCTTATGCTACTGAGCCATCTCCCTAGCCCCAAACTTTTTTTAAGAAAATTATATTGGAAAGAAAGCTTCTGTCTGACAGAGGGACAGAAGGGGACTCAAGTGGGTTAACAAGGAATCTGTCTTTTTAGGGAGTTTTTTATAGAGCAAATCCATGAAGTGTGGCAAGTATAGAATGGAAAACATGGATTTCACTAGGTGAGCATGAAGTGGGCCAAAACTATGGTCAGCCTGTAAGATTATAAGCAGAACTGCTCAGATAAAATTGACCAAATCAGGATCAAATGGGGAAATGAGTCACTTAGTGAATAGATATGAATACAGAACAGAGGTTTTTCCTGTAGGGGGTTGGGTTAGTGACTCTTCATGGCTTTTTCAAGATGACTGATTTATAATCAATCCCTAGTATCTATCCCTAGGGAGATATGTGGTTGATTTCATCTTTTGTCTTGAGGTCTGGCCCACAGCAAGAGTGTGTGAGTGTGTCTCTCCCACAGCTGCAAGGTATCCTGTCTTCCATACTGGGTCCTTGGAGGGCCTATCCTTGTCTAACTGCCTATAATATTTTTTTAGGTATTTTATTTTAAATCCCTTGTCCTTTCTACCAACATAAGAATGTAATGATATCCTATTTTTATTACTACCAGTCCAAATTCTTCATACTTAGTTACTTATGAATGAAATTATGTTATACACTGTACTTGCTAATTTAGCACTTCAAGCTTTAGCTTATACACTAAGCAATTTATATTTCATTTTCCAAAATATTAAAAATTTTAATTAAAATAGGTGTTTATAAGTTCTTTCATCAAATACTATGCTAAGGAAGCACTCTTTACACACATCCTCGGTAAAAATCATAGCAACTATATCATTATTGTCATTTCAGGATTAACTCTTTATTTTTCAGTACCAGGGATTGAACTCAGGACCCTGTGCTTGCCAGGCAAGTGCTTATTCTACTGAGCTATCTCCCTAGTCCCTATTATCATTTGACAAATGAGAAAATGACAGCTTACAGAAACTCATTCATCACAATAACTCAGTTCATAGGCAATGAAGCAAGGACTTTAATTCTCATCTCTCTCCTATTATATTCTTGGGGAAAAGGGAGATAAAGCAGAGGCTCACCTTAGTTGGTGGACAAACACTGTAATCTCATGAAACTTATGAATTACTGCCTCAAACTGAAGTTATATCAAAATATAATTTAATTCCCACCAACAAACTCTATAGTTTAAAAATTCCAAATACTGAAATTAAGAGCATGTATCCATAGGCGAGGCATAGTGGTAAACCCCTGTGAACCCAGAAGCCAAAAGCCTGAGCCAGGAGAATCACCATGATTTCAAGGCCAGCCTGGACTACATAGCAAATTCAAAGCAAGCCTAAACTACATAGTGAGACCCTGTCTCAAACAAACAAAAGCATCCAGGATTAACAAATGGAATTGGAATACTTAATTTCCACCAATAACTTTAGGAAAATTATTTTACTTCTCTATATTTCATTATAATTTTAATTAATGTATTTATTTGGTACAGGGTCTTGCTATGCAGCACAGACTCACAGTGATCTTCCTGTCCCAGCCTCCCCAGTGCTGGGATTACAGGTGTGTACCACCACACCTGGTTTTAGTGGCTGGCACAACACTCCTGGGGTTCAGGGTAGAACAGCATTCAGTACTGGGGATCAAACTGGGGTCCTTGCACTTGCTGGACTGGCACTTGGACCACCTGTATTTCATTTTAACCAGTAACATATTCTAGATACCAAAATTAGAAGTATGTTTTTCCTAGTATGGCATGTTGCTGCCTAGCTGTAGGGATCCTTCAAAGTTATGACTCAGGAACAACATTTCTCAGTGAATGTCAATTCTGTATTATTTATTTATGTATTGGTACTAGGAATCAAACTCATGGCCTCATACTTGACAAGCAAATACTGTGGCACTGAGCCACAGCCCGAATAATTTACAAATGCTAAATTGTTAGTACAGTATTATGAAAATAGCCATCATCTTTACCACTTACAATGAAAAGATTAGTCTACGGCCATACCACCCTGAATGGGATCTTGTCTGATCTTGGAAGCTAAGCAGGGTCGGGCCTCATTAGTACTTGGAAGGGAGACAATGAAAAGATTAGAAATTACTGCTAAACTCAATCAAAAGAAATCTTTCTGGTTGATATTCAATAAAAAGGTATCAATTACAATGATTATACTAGTTTTAAATAACTAAAACCAACAAACTTTTCTGAAATAAATATATCTACCAATTTCAATGACAGTGAAAGTACAATTCTTTAAAACAGGTGCCAATGCACAACAACTGATACTTGAAACTAAACTATTCTGCTATCCTACTATCAACTAGACTCTGTCTCAGGACATTCATTTAAATGTCAGTGCATTTAACATGTTCACCATGTACAATGCTTTAAATATTTTTACCTATAAAATATTTAGAAGGACTAAATTTTATATAGATTTATGTTGGATTGACACACAGGTAAGAAGATTATTAGTGAACTGAGCATATAGCTCAGTGACAGTGCTTGCAATAACAGAAGCCCTGGGTTCCACATCCAGCACTGCAAAGAAGATTAGCAGTCACAACTACTTAAAATCACTCATAACTAAGAACTTGCAATAAAGTTATTTTTGTTTAAGGTTTGATTATATTAACAATTCTGACCCCTGAAGTTTTACTCACTATATTTTCATTATGTGTATTAAGAAACAGATGTTATGTATTTCACTATAGAGAAGGAATAGCAAAGAGCTTCAAAATGTTTTCTACCACAATATGAATTTTTTAAGCACTTCTGTTACAAGTCTTCAGATCAAAACAATCTCTTGTCAAAATTCCAATCATTCCTACTTGCTAAATAATAAAGATAAGGTGAGCCAAATAAAATCTTTTTTTTTTTTTTTTTTTTTTTGTGGAACTAGGGATTAAACTCAGGCTCTTGCACTTGCCAGGGAAATGCTTACTCTACTGAGCCATCTCCCTGACCCCAAAATCAATTTTTCTAATCATGTCTTCAAAAAATAACCATGATCGGGTCAGCTCCATGAGTAAGGAAAAGATAAGATTCACTCAATACTGATAAACTGTAATTTAATGCTAAAGGTATTCAATCCAACATCCTAAAAGAAAATCTAATGATTAAAAAGAGCCAATTTTTTTTTTTTTTTTTTTTGAGACAAAGTCATACTGTATAGTTCAGGCTGGCTTTGAACTCACTTATGAAGTATAGTCTGTCCTTGAACTTGCCAGCAATCCTCCTGCCTCTGCCTCCTAAGTGCTGGAATTACATTAAGTGTGTCACCACACCTGGCAACAAAGGCAATTTAAACACAACTCATAAGGCTAATTTTCAGAATACCTAAAGATTCATACCTCTGAGTCCAAGAATTGATATAAGCAAATATTTTGAGAGTATGTTCCTTTCTGAGCTGCAGTCCATCACCACCTTCTATATCTGATACTGAAATAAAGAAAACATTTAATTATTAATAAATGCTAAAGCAATATAAAAATCAATACTCCAAATTTTAGCCTGGATTCTCAAATGTGAATATTGCACCTTCAATTTAATTCTTTTGCTTTAAACAAAGAAAATAAATCTCAGTTTAATAATTGATTAATAACAGATTTATAACAGAAGGAACTGGGGGAGGGAAAAACTTTGCCAATTATTCTGGCACATATTATCTCTCAACTCCAAATCTACCCTTCTGTTCCAGGCTTTTGCAATGCTGGGCGGGAACCCCACAAAGTACATTTTAGAATCCCAGCTAACTTCTTGTTAGGATCTTCCTCCAGTGCTATTATTCCCAGCACTCTGCCTTTAACTCAAAAACTCTGAGAGGCTGAGGTGAAAACAGTTTCAATTTTAAGCAGTCCGGGCAACTCATCAAGTTAGCAAAACTGTCTCAAGTAAAAAAAAAAAAGTCAGGCATGTCTACAACCCCAGCAAGTACAAAGCAAGCCTGGGCCACCAAAGAAGAGTTCAAAGCCAGGCTGCACTACAACACACACACACATGCACACACACACACACACACACACACACACACGTAACACATTAGCTAAGCATGGTGATGCATGTTTGTAATCCCTGCACTCAGGAAACTGAGGCAGGAGGATCATTTTGAGTTCAAGAATAGACTATCTACATAGTATGCTCAGGCTATTCTTACTTACATACAGACCCTGTCTCCAAAAAATCCACACTCAGGCATTCTAAGTAAAGAAGTCCAAAGTTAAAAAAGAAGAAAAAAAGTTAAAAGCAAAACCCCTGGGAAGGGGCCAGGGAGATGACTCAGTAGAATAAGCACTTCCCTGGCAAGTGCAAGGGCCTGAGTTCAATGCCTGGTTCCGCAAAAAAAAAAAAAAAAACACCCTGGTAATATGTGGAAAGAACGTACAATCATCATCTGATTGCTGTATACAAATCCTGAAAACATCAGAATTAGGATAAGAGGAAGAGAATAAAGGGCAACGAAGAGTATAAGACAGAGGGATTAATATAGTTTACATATGGCTTAAATAAGAAGTGTTTTATTCTATCAGATTAAGGAGTTTTAAATATCTAACCTTACAAAAGAAATAGAGGGGGAAAAAATTAAAAATAAAAATAAAAATTGGGGCCAAGGAGATGGCTCAGTGGAATAAGCACTTCCCCGACAAGTGCAAGGGTTCAATCCTCAGTTCTGTCAAGATAGATAGATAGATAGATAGATAGATAGATAGATAGATAGACAGACAGACAGACAGACAGACAGACAGACAGACAGACAGACAGACAGACACAGACAGACAGACAGACAGATTAACTTAGATTGAATGAAAGAAAGAAAGAAAGAAAGAAAGAAAGAAAGAAAGAAAGAAAGAAAGAAAAGAAAAGAAAAGAAAAGAAAAGAAAAGAAAA
>PVKA01043956.1:0-16474 GCA_004027165.1 Ctenomys sociabilis
AAGGAAGGCGAAGAGAAGGAGGAAGGAAGGAAGGGGAGGAGAAGGAGGAAGGAAGGAAGGAGAGAAGGAAGGAAAGAAGAAAGGGGAGAAGGAGGAAGGGAGGAAGGAAGGGGAGGAGAAGGAGGAAGAAGAAAAAGAAGGAAGAAAGAAAGAAGGAGAAAGAGGAGTCCTTTACCCAGAGAGAAGTCTACAGGACAGTAATCTCTTAGTAAGGGCGACAGGAAAAAAAACTAGGTGTTACCTAGAGGGTTCACTTGGAGAGAATAAACTTTTTTTTTTAAATATATTTAGTAAAGGGTCTATAGGATCTTACTACACAGGTCGCACTACTGATCCTCCTGTTTTCAGCCTCCCAAGAGCTGAGATTACCAGAGCATGCCACCAAGCCTAGCCCAGTCTCAATTGCAGTCTCAACGCTCAGTCTGCCTAAACAGGTGCTTTAGTTCACTGAGCTATCTGGCTGGCCCTAGGGGTTCACCTGGGATCCTTCTCCCTACTGTCTTTAACCAGAGCTGCAGACTTCCACTTCAGCCTGGGGTTCCAGGCTGGCCTTGAAATCACTATGTAGCCCAGGCTGGCTTGTGCAAATCCTCCTGATTCAGCCTCCCACGAGAGTCACCAGGCCCAGCCATGTGTTTTTCACTGTTCTAACCTCCTTAACTTTCCCAGTAAGAAGGCAGTTTGGTATACACAATGAAGGGGAGTCACAAAAAAATTAATTAGCTGTATAATTATCACATGTAGTTAATTTTGCCAAACCATTTCAAGGAGGATGGAGATTGAACCTAAGGCACAGTGGTAGGTAGGCAGCATTGTACCTTCAGCCTGCAGCAGTAGTGGAGCTAAAAGCATCTTCACCTTCTGAGAAAAGGCAGAAATACACAGGCTGGCACCTTGTGGGTGCGTGTCAGTGCTGGGTACCCACTCTACCACTGAGCTACCTATGCTACCAACCCAACACATTCTACTTCTGATCAGTTTCCCCTGCTGCTGTGGCCTGTCCAGTGCAGCCTCTCTAACCCTAACAGGCGCTGACAGGAAGGCCCAGGCCTCCAGGACTGTCAACAGCCCAGATGTGATTCAGAGCTCAAGGGGATTCTGAAGCAACTGTGCCCTTTCTAGCCCAGAAACCTAACTTAAAATCAATCACTAACAATAGTATAAATGTTAAACTAGGAGCTCAGAGGTCAGGGAGATGGCTTAGTAGAACAAGCGCTTGCCTGACAAGCGCAAGGGCCTGAGTTCAATCCCCAGTTCCCCCCCCCAAAAAAAAAAACACTAGGAGCTTAGTGACACAAACAGAACTCTACTTAGATACAGCTGTTTTCATAATATGCTCCTAAGTCAAAAAGACACAACTGCATTTTTTTTGCCAGCTCAGCCCACTCTGGGGACAGGGCTGGCGTAGCATGTGGAGCTGGGGATCCAACCATGGTCCCTTGCACATGCCTGATCTTGCCTACACAGGCACTTTAGACCACTGAGCTATTTCACTAGCCCTGGTAATTTATTTATTTATTTTTTTTTGGTCTTTTTTTTTTTTTTTTTTTTTTTTTTTTTTTTTTGAGACAGGGTCTCACTATGCAGTTCAGGCTGGCCTTAAGCTCACTTTGTAGCTCAAGCTGGTCTCGAACTCACAACACTCCTCCTGTCTCAGCCTCCCGAGTGCTGGGATTACAGGCCTACACCACCACGCCCGGCTTTTTGGTCTTTTTCAGACAGGGTCTCACTATGCAGTTCAGGCTGGCCTTACACTCACTTTGTAGCTCAGGCTGGTCTCGAACTCACAACAATCCTCCTGCCTCAGCCTCCCTAGTGCTGGGATTACAGGCCTGCACCACCATGCCCGGCTAAGGTAATTTATATTTTAAACTCACTCATTTAAACATCTCCTTTAACACCCTCCACTGAGCAACATTTTAATGATACCTCACTTTAATATCAGACTTAACAGCACTAAAAATACTCTGAAGGTATATCATCAGGTGAAAAGATCGTCCTTCTCTAATAAATCAGAATAAAACAAGTAGAAGGAACCACTAATAGTAACATAAAAGCAAGTATTTTTAGAAAGTGGATAAACAGTGCACATTTTTGCTGATAAGAACTAAGGGACCACCCATCCTCATGTAGCTACTACACAGCCAGGTGAAGACAGCTGAATGCTTTAATGACCATATCGCCCTGAAGTCTCAAGACAACTTGGGGAGATGAGCCATTAGTAACCCATTTTACAGAGGAAACAAGCACAAACAGCCTAACACTCTCATGTAATAAATTCTACCTTCTTTTTCCTGTAAAAAGAAATTTGCCAAAGATCACAATAAATGGCAACAAATGATACAGCTGAGATTCATGGGCCAGACCTGCCCCCTTCTCAAAACACAGTTCTTCCCAATAAACTGGCCCAGTGATTCCACAGGGCAAGCTGGTAAACATGTAATAAGAGCAACAAAACCTTGGGCCCAGTAACTCTACCTTGGGGAACATATCGCAAGGAAATAAACCAAACTGGCACAGCGGATACACAGGAAAGCAACCTGTATGTATATGTACAACAGCAATAACCTGGAATTGGCCAAAACAAATGCAGGGACAAGGGCAGCAAAAGGGGGCTGTGGGGCACACAACATGAAAATCTTGTCAGACGTGGCGATGCGTGCCTGTGACGCCAGCACTTGGCAGGCAGGAGCACTGCAGCAAGTTCAAGCCAACTTGGGCCACATAGTGAGTTTAAAGCCAGGCAGAAATACACAGCAAGATCCTATCTCAAACTGCCCCCCACCAAAAAAAAGAAAATACTATACAGCCACTGAAAGTAACAGGTTTGTGAACTACATCAATACTAAAAAAAGGGCCAGGGAGATGGCTCAGTAGAATAAGCACTTGCTTGGCAAACACAAGGGCCTGAGTTCAATCCTCAGTTCCACCAAAAAATTACTGAAAAAAAAAAACCTTTTAGACAGCCAGGCACAGTGGTACACACATACTTCAGAAAACAGATTTGCTTTAGAATGGAAAAAACTGATGCTCACGTAGCTTTTTCTTATTCATATTATTTTTTTACTAGGCTGAAGTTACCAACTTATAAAAGCAGCACAAGGACAGACCCCTAAAAGATGCCCCAATGGGTCTGGGGATGCAGTTCAGTGGCAGAGTTCTTGCCTTGTACCACCACAAGGGCCTGGGTCCCGTGATTAAGCCGGGAGCGGTGGCACATGTGTTTAGTCCCAGCATCCTGGGAGGCTGAGGCCAGAGATTAATTTGAGCCCAGTCTGCTAGGAACTCAATAACTTAAAAAGACGTCTTTAAAAAAAAAAAAAAAGCACAAAGGTGCTGGGCTCAATCTCCAGGACTGCCCTCTGCCAAGGGGTCCCAAATTAGAAAGTCCTCAGGCTGAGGATGTGGCTCACAGGTAGAGACCTTGCCTATGCTGTGCAAGGCTCTAGGTTCAATCTCCAATACTGCAAAATAAAACTTAAAATAGGGGGGAAAAGATTTATTTTAGCCGGGCGTGGTGGTGCCTGCAATCCCAGCACTCGGGAGTCTGAGGCAGGAGGATTGTTGTGAGTTCGAGACCAGCCTGAGCTACAAAGTGAGCTTAAGGCCAGCCTGAACTGCATAGTGAGACCCTGTCTCAAAAAGACAAAAACAAACCAAAAAAAAAAAAAAAAAAAAAGATTTATTTTATTTTTTTGTAAAAATAGGGGAAAAAATTTTTAAAAAGAAATAGTTTGAGGGCTGTCAAATCCTACTTTCAAAGCAGATTGTTAGATGCCTCCCTATTTATAAGCCCTCAGCTCCTGAAATTTTTTGTTTTGTTTTGTTTTGTTTGAGACAGGGTCTCACTATGCAGTTCAGGCTGGCCTTAAGCTCACTTTGTAGCTCAGGCTGGTCTCGAACTCACAACAATCCTCCTGCCTCAGCCTCTTAGAGTGCTGGGATTACAGGCTTGTGCCACCACACCCGGGTCCTGAAATTGAGTAAATCTGTTTGTGAACAAATGTGTTTATAAACTAGTGCACTGCATGTGCCATCTAGGGGAGCACTGGGGAGGCTGAGGCAGGATGATCACCATGAATTTGAGGCCCAACCTGGGATACACAGTGAGTTCAAGTCCAGCCTGAAACACACAGTTGTCTCTCACAGCATATTTGGGAAAAGAACTCACTTGGCAGAAGGAAAACAATGTAAACCCACTGGGTGGGGGAAGTGTAAGAGTAGCTAAACCCCAGCCAAGAAGGAAACAGCTTAAGGCCTAAGGTGGGAAGCTTATCCCTAATTGTCACTTTCAGACTCTCATTTTGATATAGGGAGAAAATTATCTCAGTAGATGGCCTCCAAATGATATAGGGGAAAAAATGAAACTCCCAAAATGAAAGATATCGGGGACGGTATCTCTAAAGTGTTGGTGTTCTCTAAAACTGAAGAATGACTTTTAGGAACAAATGCAGGTTATGAGCAGAATATATTTATTGGGGGAAAGAAAATACTGTCCAAAAGAGGGACAAGAGGGAGGCTCAAGCCAGTGGTCCCCGGACAGCCTGTCTCTTCCAGGGACTTTTATAGTGTAAAACCAGGGCCAGGGAGATGGCTCAGTGGAATAAGTGCTTCCCTGGCAAGTATAAGGGCCTGAGTTCAATCCCTGGTTCCGGCAACAACAACAAAAAAATTGTACAGTGTAAAACCATGCGGGTCTAAGGTGGAGAACATGGGAACTCACTTAGGTGGGCATGAGGTGGGACAAAACTATGGTCAACCAATGAGACCATTGCTCAGGTAAAATTGATTAAGTCCAGGACCAAAGGGGGAAGCAAGTGGGCATGAATATAGAGCAAGACTTTATCCAGCAGCTACCTGGTAGTAATTGGAATAATGATTCTTCCTGGCTTCCTCAAGGTGATGATCAATCCCGGATACTACTGTTTAGGAAGGTAATCATTCGTTTGATCTCTGGTCTTTAGGTCTGGCCCACAGCACGAGTATCTGTCCCTCTTACAGTTGCAAGGTATCTTGTCACCCGTGTTATCTCCTTCAAGGGCCTGGCCCTGTCTGACTGCATCTAATATTTCTATCTAATTTGGCTGCCTGCAGTAGGTTGCCCATAAAGGGACACAACATGTCCGCACGGGTCACACTCCATCCAGGACGGAAGAAGCCACCCATTCTCCTAAACTCTCTGGGTAGGCTGCTCTGAACCCCACAATGGCTTTCTAAATACCCTGTCCCCTGGCTCATCAGGTCCCAGGTCAGTCTTCATTCCAAAGTAACCTTTTCTCCAGACCTAGCAACCCCCACTGGCAAGTGCTGCCCATCTTCCTATTTTAAACTGTGTGTGGCACAACTCGCTATTGCTGTGGCTGAAGCGTGAAGTACGGGCAACTAGCTTTGCTTTCCATGCGTCCAGCTAGGAGCCACAGCTCCGCCCTATCATCTCCTAAGGCTGAGCTATCCAGTCAGGCAGCTGGAAGCCACATGCGGCTACTCAGGAAACATTACAAATCCAGATCCCCAACTATGCTAGCAAAATTTCAAATGCCCAATAGCCATGCATGGCTCATCGTTACTGAACAAAACAGCACAAGGGAGAATGGGTCCAGCACTGCAGAAAGTTCTGCTGGATGTAACTGGGCCTGAACTCAGCAACTGCCCACACTTGCCTCTGCAATTCCAGGTAACCTTTTCTCACAGCTGGACAACTCCTCCCAGCTGTCACTAGGCACCCATTGTATGTTGCTTCATCTGGCACTTATTGGGCAACACCTATTTTTTTCATATATAAACAATAAAATTGACATTTTTGGCATAAAATTCCCCTAAGTTTAAACACATACATTTGCTCATCCACTATCATAATCAAGCAGACAGAACAGTTCTGTGACCCCCTCCCCATAAAATCCCCTTGTACTGTCCCTTTGAAGCTGAACTCTCCCTTCATCCCCTCCCCACAACACCCTCCAAACCTTGGCAACCACTGACCTGGCAGCTTTTTAAAAAACTCAGATTCCTGGCCTTCCCCTGGAAATCCCACTTAAGCATGTTTGGGGTAAGGCCTAGAAGCTCCTCCTCTACCTCAAGAATGCTCCCCAGGTAATTCTGGCACTCAGCCAGGGACACAGGGAACCTCTGCGGTTAATTTATCTGCAAAGTGCTAACTGGTCTCTCAGCCCACTCTCTGTCCACTCCCCCACCCCTCTGTTGCACATAGCAGGTGGTCCTCTTAGGTGGGTGCTCCGAGGGTAGCTTAAAACCAACTGCTTGGGCATGGGCAGAGCAAGAACTCTGCCACTCCGGTTTCTGGCGCAGAGAAGCCTCCCTCAGGCACCTTAATCCCTTCCTGGCTCCCAGTGCCTTGGAATCCTCATCTGGAGAAAGAAAGGAACCCCATCAGAACTAAGCACCTAGGTGCAGGCTTGCTGAGAGGTGAGGACTGAGATAACAAGGTCACACACACTGGCAGCCAGCAGGAAGGTTGTTTTACAGGATACAGGTCTTGGCACCAAACTCTCCTTGACCTGACTCTACTGGATGGATACAAGAGGTAAGGACTCCAATGACAATTCCAGACTTTCAAAAAAATAAAATATAGGGCCAGGGAGATAGCTCAGTGGAATAAGTGCTTCCCTGGCAAGCACAAGGGCAAGAGTTCAATCCGTAGTTCCGAAAATAAATAAATAAATAAATAAATAAATAAATAAATAAATAAATAAATAAAATATAGAAAGTTTCCCCTTCCTAATTCATAATTACAAAGGGAAGATACAAAAAAAAAAAAAAAAATTTTTTTTCAGTACCAGGGATTGAACTCAGGACCTTACACTTGCCAAGCAGGCATTTAGCAGCCATCTCAGAAAACCTGTTTTGGAAAGAAAGAAGAACAAGGACCTGGCTTATGTTTGCCCTGCTGAGCACTCCTGGAAAACAAGGAAAAGTTTACAATGCTCAAAGAAAGCATGGCCAACAGAAGAAACGCTATCATCTAAAATCACATGTTTGTTTAGCCCCACCAAGCCAGAGAGAGATTGTTTGAAAGGGAGAGAATGCCTGTTTAATCAACTAAAAATGCATTCATTACTATGCTATTCACCATGGCTTTCCTGAAATCAGACACTTTGCCCCTAGACCATAAGATTGAAGTGATTTGAAATGAAAATATTTCCTGTCCACTGCTTGCCAGTTTCTAGCCCCAGAGTGATATAACAGATGACATCCAGTACAATAAATGCTTTTATGAACCATAAATTTGAGACTGCTTTAGGGATTTGAAGTGTTGGGTTTCATGCTGAAAAAATGTAATGTTATCCATAGACCATCAGTGAGTAGCAAAAATAGAGGTGCAGGTTAGGTGACTTTGATCAAATTATGGGGGGGGGGGCCGGGAAATTGTCTTTTGCATTTAAAATAGTATTTGCATTCAGGACAGATCTTCAAGGAACACACAACAATTTCATCATCCATCTTGGTAAGTTTAGTGGCAATTCCTCCTCAGTGCAGAGTCACGGGTCCAGCAGCTTCTGCCCAACAGAAAAAAAGCTGAAGTGTTAGGAGCATACATGAGCTAAAAAATTTCAAATACTAAGATGGACCCCCTTTGGGCTGCAGATATAGCTCAGGGGCAGAAGTGACTGCCTGGCAAGTGCAAGGTCTTGAGTTCGATCCCCAGTACTGAAGAAGAAAAAAAAGATGGGCCCCCTAAATCAACCTCAACCCTATTGACATTTTGGGCGAGATAATTCATGGGCACTTTAAGACGGTGAGCAGCACCCCTAGGACATACCCACCAGATGCCAGGAGCACTTCCTGCCTGTTGTGACAACTGAAAAGGTCTCCAGAAATTCCCCAAATCACTCCAATAAAAACCCCCGCTGCTCTAAATCAAACTCCAGGCTTGTTTAACAAATGCTGCAGGCTTCTCTTCATCCAAAGAAAATGTCATGCCTGGGGGCACTGGGCAGCCTCAGCACACTGCCCTCAGTGCCTCCCTCTACACACAAGGGTTAATTCCCGGAGATTTCTGAAATTAAAGACACCCTCTCCTCCTTTCTCCCACCAAAACTGAGGGTAGCCATGGAAACATGAAAACTAACATTCCCTTCACCACCACCACCAGAGCAAAGTGGGCTCAAGCAAAAGCAGGCCGCCACCCCCAGGGCACCCCCTTGCCAGCCAGCCTTTGTGCTCAGGGACATTCCAGCACAGAACCCCAGCCTGATGGGCTGGGTCGCACCTATCCTGCCAGCATCCAAACCCCTGCTTTCTGGCCTTTCACTGTCAGGCCACAAAGGAGACCAAGGACTTGGTGCCAGAAAAGAAAATGCAAAGCAAAGCTGCAGCTCCGCAGTCCATTCTCCAGCGGCTGAATGTGCCACTATTGCATCTCGGCATGACATTTCACAGCCAGCAGGGGTGGAGGCCCGGCCTGGAAGCCGAACAAACAAGGGGCACACAGGCCTGCCTGCGTCCTTGCGCTCTCCCTGGACTCCTTGCACTCTCCCTGGCCCTTATGAATAAAAGATGGAGGTTTTGTCTCCATCGTTTCCCTGGTACCCTGTAAGAATAACAACTTGTCGCTTTTTGACATTTTAACTTACTCTGAAAAATGACCAATATTAACTTTACATCTCTTGGCCCTTAAATCTGGGTTGGGGGGGCAAATAAAAGTAAGAAAAGCCATGTAATTAGGTAGAAGATAATAATTCAAGTTACACTAACTGCAGCAGACTCTAATAAAATAAGAGAGGCAACACACAGAACTAAAAAGCTGGAAACTGACTTTGAGGACATGTTTTGAGTAAGGCAGCCTTTGCTGGGAGAAAAGTTTAATGTTTTCTTAGCACAAAAGAAAGAAATGGCTGGATTTCGTTGTGAGGAAGCACTCAACCGTAAAGGCGCCCTGGCCAAAAAGAGGGTTTTTTTTTAATAGGAACTCATTCCGGCCGCTGAGGGCAAGGCATACAACTGTTTCCAACAAGCCCCTGTGAATGGCAGAAGGCCTAAGCATTCTTGAGAGAAGCAGTGCTCCTAATTTGCTGAGAGCATAGCTGATTTCAAACAATCTTTAAGGAAACAGCTTATTACAGGATATCACAAATGATACCCTGCATTTCCTTTATACTCAAAATTAAAAAAAGAAAAAGGAGGCTTAACGTGAAACTGCTTTCTTTTTGCAGAACCGGGGACTGAACTCAGGCCCTTACACTTGCCAGGGAAGTGCTTATTCCACTGAGCCATCTTCCCAGCCCCTGAAACTGCTTTTTTGTAAAGACAATACAAGAGTAAACTGCATTCATCCTAAAGAAAAGTCTCTACATGCAATAATTTGAAGTAGAAAAATCAGATTTTTATGGCTAAAGTGCATCTGTATTTGTTCCTATGTATAATGAAAAATCCAATGCAGTCATAGGATCACCTTTAAAGGAATCCTGCCAGGGCCGGGGAGATGGCTCAGTGGAATAAGTGCTTTCCTGGCAAGTGCAAGAGCCTGAGTTCAAACCCTGATTCTGCAAAAAAAAAAAAAAAAAAAAGGAATCCTGCCAAATACTTCACACTTGACCCTATCATGAGGAAACAGTCAGAAACCCAACCCCCAACCTGTGTGACTGTCCCTGCAAGTGACCTTGACCCTTCAGGCGGGGTAGATTATGAAGGACCCATGAACTGCTCTAGATTAAAGGACAAGGAGTAGTAGCACTCCCTTTGAGCATACAAGAATGTGATTCAAAAAGGTGTGTCCCGAGGGACATTCCAAAGACAACAGAGGTAAATGTGGTTAAACGTTCAAGAAGATTCTAGCCAGTGGTGGCGAGCCTAAAGCACAGCATGTACAGCACATGCACCCCAACTGTGCCCCAGCAGGTCATTCGCTACCACTGAAGGCTAGAAGGTTCCCCATCCCTGCAAGTCTAGACCAAGAAGAAATAGGTGTTCCTTGTACTGTTCTTTTCCACTTTGGAAATGTTTCAACATACAAAGCACGGGAGAGCACCTTTGGAGGAAGGCCTGCCACTGCTGCATCTGCCTGTCTAGCTGTAAATCCAGGACTATGCAACTAAAACATAAGAAGGGAAAGAAACCATGTAGTCCTACTACAGACTAGACTCAAAACTGTTCAAAGGAGATTTAAAAAAGAATATCCTGACTTATGATTTCACTTTGTTGGTTGGTGGGTACACATTAAAGACCTTTACAGTTCTGCTTTTAATAGTCACAGGTCCCTTGTCCATGCCGTTTCCTACATCTCTCCTCAGCGATTCATCAGTGTCTCTTTCTTATCAGAATTTCTCCAGATTGACAAACTTTTTAGAACACCTCTGCCTCCCACCCACCCTCTCCAGCATTATCCACCCTTGCCTTTATTAATGAGAGAAAAACCAATGCTTATACTAGTCTTGACCAACTGGAAAACTATGCACTTAAATGTGTGTGTGTGTGTGTGTGTGTGTGTGTGTGTGTGTGTGTGTGTGTGTGTGTGATCCTTTCAGCAAAAGGAAGCTCAGTAGATGGGACAGGTGCTGAAGTGAAAAATGAGAGGGAGAATTTCTGCTTCTCAACGACTTCAAAACCCAAGGAAGAGAACAACAACAAGCAGCTTGTCCACAGCAGCCTTAAGGGGATCTGGGTGACAGCCACCTTTTGCACATTGGCCACTGGGAATAACCCACAGTTCCTGAGGCCCTGAAGCAGCCTTTGGCCGACACAACCAGATGCTGCATTTTCACTGCTTAATTCTGATAAAACTCCATGACCTCTTTCTCAAATTAAAAGGGCAATGGCATTTTTTTTTTTAAAACCACAGGAGTTATCTTTAGTGAAACCTTCTAAGGATTTCATTAATTCATAGCCAGCCAACCAGGACTTTTCCCACAGTCTCCACAAAAAAGCCTGGGAAGTCACTGATTGCTTGGCTGGATCTGAATATGAGCAGAGGTAAGATCAGAAATATCTAGTTCCTCCCACAGGGAGGCAAGGCATGAAAATCAAAGCCCAGCAAAAACTCATTACCACAGCTGGCCAGCAAACCCACAGCCCCAGAAAGAAGGCAGAGAGCACCTCTGCGTCTGGACCGTCCTCCGTGCAGCTTCAGAAAATGAAATGCATTCACAAGTAGGGGGAAATGGAAACAGGACAGAGAAAATGAAATAAAAGTGAGGCCCATGCCTCTGTTAATAAGACAGAAAGTCTTCGAACAAAGTGAGGCTTTATGCCAAGGAGATGCATTTCATTCACATCCAAAATCTTTTTTGGAAAATCCAAAAACCAGGATCCTTAGTCATAACATTTTACATTTTTCTCAGCACAGTTCAGGAGAGTCCAAATTCCCCTCCCCCAGCAGCGATCCTGCAGGGTTTGGCTCCAAGTGCACCAGGCTCCTTCTGCCCCTCGAAGTGCAGGGAAGACCCAGCCTTTAGCCACTATGTGGCAACCAGAAGACTGCCAATAAATCATCTGTGGTGTTAGGGAGTCAGACATATTTTATGCTCCTCTCAGTACCCAATGCCACACGATTAGCCAATAATGAGAAGGCACAAGTAACCATTCAGACAAAACTGTTATTACGATAGTGCAATGTGCACGTCACCTCCTTAAAGACCACTGGTGATCAGCCACTTGCAAGAAGCCATTCTTACCATCCATTTTATTTAATTTCTTTTCCTTTCTGAGATAAGGTTTCACTATGCAGCTCAGGCTGACTTTGAGCTCATCTTGTAGCCCAAACTGGCTTCAAACTCACAATGATCCTCCTGCCTTGGCCTCCTGAGTGCTGGGATTACAAGGTGTGCACCCCCAGGCCTGGCTTTTATTCCCATTTTAACTTCCTACAGAACATTCAGCCACTCAAGGAATGGATAGAAAGCCTAATGTGGTGGGCCAGGGAGATGGCTCAGTAGAACAAGCGCTTGCCTGGCAAGCACAAGGGCCTGAGTTCAAGAAAGAAAGCCTACTGTGGCCCACAGTAGGAGGCAGAGACAGAGAAGGAAGGGAACAAACAGACAAAGCGACCATCTTTGCGGTGCTGACACGCGGGGGTATAGTGAGTGACCTGTAATCACAGCACTTGGGAAGTTGAGGCAGGAAGATTGCTGTGAGTTTGAGGCCAGCCCAAACTGCACAGTAACACCTTGTCTCAAAAAGACAAACAAGGGAGGAAAAAAGAAAAGAAAAAGTGAAGTGAGGAAAGAAGACAGAATGAACAACAGTGAGGAGCTGCCTTCAATAAGGTAGCTTAGACCTCTATGCAACTCTAGAAAATGAAATTAATTCACACACAGGGGAATGGAAACAGGACAGAGAAAATGTTAATCCTTTTAGTCTCCTCCACTTATACCTGAGCTCTGGAAACCTTGCCTGACTCACAGGAAGCACCAGCTATTCACAGAATGAACAGCCTGGGCCCTGGGGATCATGCTAACTAAGCCTCCACCTGTTGGAGGAAGTGTCTGAACCTCACCACTACCAACAGGGGCCAAAGCAGAAGCGTTCCAGGTGTCTTCCTGACCCAGCACATGTCTTGCTTGCTGCTCAGTGTCCCCTACCTCCGGGCTCCAGGCACTGGCAGGCCTTGCTCAAAGTTTCCTAGATACAGGCGGGCTTTCCTGTGCCTTTCCTATTCCTCTCTCCACGCCTCCCCTGAAACATTCAATTTCTTATTCACAAATAAATTTCATTGTTGTTGATTCTTTACCCCTTCACTGCAAATACAGCTGGCTGGAAGCATTCTCTCGAAATCTAGAGAGAGGGACTGGGGAGATGACTCAGTGGAATAAGCGCTTCCCTGGCAACTGCAAGGGCCTGAGTTCAACCCCCAGTTCCGCCAAAAAACAAAAACAAAAAAAGAAATCTGGAGAGAGGTTCAGGTTGTTCTGATTTTACTAATTACAGGCTTCATGGCACAGGTAAAACTGCCATGCAGAGAAGCCTCACTAAGCGAGATGGGCCTCCGCCAACAAAACACAGGAAACTGAGATGGAACAAGAAGCCAGACTTCCTGGGAACTGATTAAGACGGGGACTTAAAAAGCCAGAGTTCCCAATATGGCCCCCAAGCAGGGTTCAGGCGTTCACTTGTCATTAAACTGCTTTCAAGGGGGCAATTTTAGGACTCACAGCCAAAGGAAGTGCTCAAGGTTCCTGTTCCTCTGGGAATAGAAGGGAGGTGTGGAGAGAAGACAAGGATTCCTAATCCCTCCTGTACCTCTCTGCAGCCCAAGGCCTGTTCCTCTGGTGCACCCCCTCTGGCAGGGAATCCCGGTGGACAAGAGCCCATTTAGCTATTTGGTTCTTCTTTGGGTCAGGTCATCATGACTTGGTACAGAGGCTGCTCCAAAAACGTCAGCCCTTGCCTCAATTCTAAACAATCCTTTCAGAGGTCGAGATATTGCATACTTACGGTGATTCCTAAGAGGGTGAGTGCCTGTGTCCCATCCAAAGCAAATGAGGATGGAGGTCATACACTGGCACTCAACTGGAGTCACGTGCAGGCTGACTGCCCTACATTTGCTCTGCATCACACTGCTTTTTCCTCAGACAAAAGGGGGGCTGTTGTAGGAGAGGGAAAACCAGAAATCACCTGAACAGAATAAAAGCCCAGCAAAGTTTCTAAACCATATGGCCTCTCTAGAGGAAATGTTCCTCTTCATCCTAAGGAAACCCTCCCTTAACCTATCAACCCTCTCTCTCTGTAATACAACAGAAGTCTGGAAAGACAGCCAGTGCTTTTAAAGGGTTACTATGGGGGAGGAGGGGGCACTAAACAGCACTTGAAAAACTCCTGTTAAGGATATAAAAGTCCAGGGGTGGGAGTGGGGGTGGCTAAAGCTGTGGATCAGACCCCAGGCCTCACACACAGGCCCTATAGCACCAGTCCTACCTTTTAAATATGAAAACAAGATCCACTTAAATCTTAATCCCTGGGGCCAGGGAGATGGCTCAGTAGAATAAGCGTTTGCTTAGCAAGTACAAGGGCCTGAGTTCAATCCCCAGTTCCTCAAAACAAAGCTTAATCCCAGCCCAGGAATAGTGGCACATGCCTGAAACCCCAGCACTTGGGAGGCTAAGGCAGGAGGGTCCTTGCAAGTTCAAGACCAACCTGGGCTACAAAATGAGCTCAAGGCCAGCCTGAACTGCATAGCAAACTCCTATCTCAAAAATAACCCTCCCCCCAAAAAATCTTAATCCCTGATTGCAAAAGTATTTATTTAAAATACTTAATATGTGCAATAAACATATCCATCCGAACATTTTAATTAGTGCTATCAATTTCCATTCCCTTTTTAGAGTTGATAATATGGCTTTTCTCCTAAGTTCAAACCAGCTGCCTTATGATGCAATAATTTTAATAAAAAGCCTCATGATTAATGTCACTTAGATCCAGTTTGGAATGAAGTACAATAAAACTACAATTTAGTAAGCTTCTAGTAATAATTGCCATCTATTGCCCTTTTGACTGTGTTTGAGATGGGGTGTTCCTGTGCAGCACACTGGCCTTGGAACTCACAGCAATCCTCCTACGTCAGCCTCTCCAGTGCTGGGATTACAGGCAGGAGCTTCACCATGCCCACCCCTTTTGATTCCTATTTTTTTTTTTTTTTGGCTGCACCAGGGATTGAACTAAGGCCCTTGTGCTTGCCAAGGAAGTGCTTATTCCACTGAGCCATCTCCCTGGCCCCTCCCTTTTGATTCCTAAATTACCAACCATATGTAAATAGGACATCTCACCATTAAGTTCACTATAAAACAAATGCTTCATAATATGCACAGTAGAGGTAGTTTTCATTTATGCTATTAAGTCAGAAAATTTATAGGCCAACTTCTGTTTTAGAAGAGAATTACATGTGCGTTCACATCACATCTTTATTTTGTCATCCACCCCATGATTTGTTGAGGACAGCTGGTAACTATTAAGTCCCCCTTAAAATGCTGTAGCCTTAATTAGCTACATCCACCTTCCGCCAACATTTCCAAACAAGGAACCAAAGAAAAGGGAAGCCAGTTGTTTTTTTTTTTTTTTTTTTATCCTAGATGCTTTGAACAATGGAGTTGTAAATGTTAAAATAATAGGCTCTATTAGAAAGGAACTAGAGTTTTTTTTTTAAGACTAGGTCAAAAAAAGGGATAGTGTTTCGATGCTATCTTGGTTACACAGGTAATTTTTTAAATTGTTCACCTACTTTCCAGGCTGGTATTATTAATTAAACCTTCCTTTAATATATTACTTAGGAGCCAGGCATGATGATGTGTATCCTAGAATCCCAGCACTCCGGGACTGCGGCAGTAGGATTACTGTGAGTTTAAGGCCTTCCTGAACTACACAGTGAGACCCTGTCTCAAAAAGCAAAACCCAACAAAGATAGTACTTGGGAAAGGAGTCTCCCCAGAAACATTTTTTGTATTGTTCAGGCTACAAACTTGTGTGAATGTGTAGAATCTACAAGGGAAATCAACCCAGTGTGTTTTTCTATGAACAGACTTTTCCTTGCCAGACATCAAAAAGTGTGCAGTTCATACCAAGAACTCCCGTGAATCCAATTGGTTTACCTGCCTTACCTACATAACAGAAATGCTCTGATTTAATTTCTAATTTTAGGTTTCTTTTGTATCTAAAACACAATATAGTACCCATTTATGCATTCAGAATTCCAAGTGAGAATTACATCAACAGGCTAAATTTTGAACGATAAGGAGCCATCTGAAAGATTTTCTCCCTTGGATTTGCACCTTCGGAAGACTTGCCCTAGCTCACTTTATCTGCAGCAAGACTATCTGTTTCAATAGGATGTGATCACTCTAGGGCTTGTGTCTTTTCAATCAGCTGGTGGCCCTGCCGAGTTTAGAGTGGCAGAGGGGAAGTGGCCTGTGGTTAAACAGAGGAAATACCAAGGCATTTTAACAGAGCAAACAGTCTCTTTACTTCCCACCGGGAAGAGCTTCAAAGGCCCTGGGCCCCAAAAGGAGACAATGTGTTGCAGGGCCATCAGTCACCTAATTGTGTGTCAGGCCCATTCAGAAAGTCCTAGCAGCCAAGACAAACACTGCCCAGGAGGACAATGCCTCCCACTGGCTGGGCAAGTCTGACCAGCTGGAGACCCGGTGGTAGCACCAGTACAGAGAGAGAGCCTTAGGGTTTTCCAGGGCAGGAGACATCCTACATCTGGGGGAAAGGCAAACCAGAAAAGGTCTGGCTGCTAGAACAACAGTGGAGAGGTCTACGCCAGGGGTGCTAGTCCTACTCCAGCCTGACAACCTTGGGTAGGGGGGAACCTGAGCCCCTATCCTCATTCAATACTTACAGATGGGGATGGGACCCAAGCTTTCAGAAGCCTGGAAACGCATCCATCATAGGCAGGTAAGGAATGAAAGAAGACAATAAAATTGTTGATGGAGTGGTCCCAGCAGCGGCAGACATCTGCTGGGGTACAGTACGTGAAAAGTTCAGAGACAGAGGAGGAAAAAGGGCTGTGGGGGAGATTATAGGCCAA
>PVKA01043957.1:0-16474 GCA_004027165.1 Ctenomys sociabilis
AAAAAAAAAAAAAACATGCAAACCTATCTTAACCTCTTTCTTTCCTTCTTTCCTTTTTCCCTTCCTTCCTTCTTTCTTGGCTTTTCAGAAAGATAGGGCTCTTCAGAATAAATGTTCTTGTTAAAATTTGGGTTTATAGGTGCAGTATCCATCTAAAAAGTTTCACTCCTAAACTCAGCAGTTACCAAGAGGACAAAAAATCAGATAGGAAGTGGGACAAATGCCAAGTAAAATGAAAGTGAACTGTTAATCAAAACCAGGAAAATGAAACTGAAGTTCAAAATACAAATATTTGCTGAGCCTTTGATGAATCAACCAGAAGAAGATATGGGGTGACTCAAACTTGCTTTCAATAATAAGAGTTAATTCCAATAGTGCAGACAAGTCATGTGTTCTATTTATACTTTCTTATGTATTTAGTTCAAGGTCTACAGGGTTTACTGGGTCTCACTACATAGATCAGACTCCTAGTGACTGTCCTGTGTTCAGCCCCCCAAGAGCTGGGATTACAGGTGAGCACCACCACCTTAGTCTCTATCACACACCCCGGGGGTGGGTCTATTTATACTTTGGCTTAATGATTCCAAATATCTAGGAGGGAAGTGTAGACCTCTGTAAGGAAAGATGTGAAGTCTTGGAATAGTAATACATTCCAACAGGAAATGAAGAAAGAGATGTTATAAAAGTGTATTTGTGTAACAATTGCACCTAATATCATTTTATAGCTGTGAGAATGTTTAAACAGTGGGGGAAAAGAAGCCATAAAAAGGAGAGAAGGAAATGGCTCAGGGAAAGTATATTTTATTATGACCTCATCTGAAGGAAGGAAGACAAAATGAGAATTTTTGTCATTGCATTTATCTAAATTGATTCCTAAAAGATGTTATTTCAATATTTCCTTAATGTCTGCCAACTGTGTAACCAAATTATTCATTTTTTCCAAAATTAAAATAGTTATGCTTTTTTGATGGAGAAAGTTTAAATTTATGTTTTCACATTTATCAATTTCAGAAATGGAATAGTAGTGGTTAACTCCCCCTCGTGAAAGATGAGGAAATTAACACATTTATAGTTCCTCCTACTCACCAACCTCCACACCTCCTGGGTGTCAACTGGGATTTTTCTTCTAAGCAATATTTTTAAAATTATTTTGTGTCATATGACTTATTTTAAGAATCATAACATTTTCAGATTGCATTGTAATGCCTCACAGTTATATAAATGTGATTTACTTTTTAGATGAAAAACTGATTTCTGTATATTCTTTCAGGTGCAAATTGCTAAGATTTCTCTAGCAATTTTTTAAAATCCAAACTAAGAATGAATTAAAGCTATTAAAATTATATGTTTTGCTTTGTTTTGTATCCATAAATCAGTGGCATTAAAATAATTGAATCATTTTATATTGGGAACATATTTATGTTGAATTCAAACAGTAAAATGATTTAGCTAGATATCAATATCTAAATTAAATACAGATTTACCCACAAATACATAATTCTACAATATGAAGAATATAAATGTAGTGTTACTTAGAAGAACAAAAACAACCTCTTTTCCCATTAACATTGTAGTCATGTCTAGATAGTTGTATATTCTATTGTGCTCAAAATTAAATAGAATTTAATAGTTCAAAATTTAATTACTGGGGCTGGCTGGTCTAAAAGGTAGCTTGGTGGTCTAAGCACCTGCCTGGCAAATGCAAAGGTTGGGTTTGCTCCCCCATATCGCATGCTGTGTTCACCCTGGCACCTTGGGCGCCACCGAAACTGCGTGTGAAGGTGGACACCTATAATCCCAGTGCTGAGCATGCTGAGACATGGTAATCCTTACAAGTTTGAGCTGTGTACTGAGACCTATAATGAATGAATGCATAAATAGATATATAGATGATAAATAGATAGATAGATAGATAGATAGATAGATAGATGATAGATAGATAAGTTTTATAAACTTCAGTTTTGTTATCTTGTCTCAGTGATCTAGACAGTGTTTATCAATGGTTTATTTTACAACAGGGATTTCTCCCTTGTTATCACAGACAATAAGCCTTGCTTCTGTTATGTCACCTACTGACCTACATCTTCCCAAATCCAGCCTGCCTCCGCTTGCCTTCTTGAAATGCTTGCTGGACCTGATGCCATACTGAGTTCCATACTCAGACTATCTGGCTATGTAAATTGCTTAACTAGCTTGCATAGATATTTCAGTGCACATTCTTATCTACTTTTAATTCATTGGGTTAACATGTGTTTGCCTTTAAAGATTAAAATAGTTTCTGAGCCAGGTATGGTGGCACATTCCTGTAATCCCAGCATGAAAGAGGATGAGGCAGGAGGATGGTTGCAAGTTTGAGATCAACCTCAGTGACAAAGTGAGCTTAAAGCCCACCTGAACTGCATAGTGAGATCCTGTCTCAAAAAGACAAAATCAGTCAATCAATCAAATTGTTTCTGCTTCAAGCCATATAAATTCTCAAAATAGAATTTTTTAAACAATGTTCTTTTTTAAAAATTATTGGATGTTTTTCTTTTCATTTCAAAAAAAGATTTTCATAGGTCTATAATGTACTGGTTCACAGAGTTTATTCATATTTTATTAGAATTATTTCTATTGCAATCTGCTCTGTTTTTCCTTGAAAAAGGTTCTTTAAGGCTTTGATTCTGAATGTATAAATTTTTTCCCTTACAATTACAATGAAAAGATGAAAAATATGTGGAGACTGATATACTAGTAAAATGACCCCTCTCTGACTGATACTCACTGAATTCTTTAATATTTTATTGACAAAATTAGTTTCATAGTCATGCCTAGATATAAAGGCCTGGTAGAGGGCTGCTAAACAGGATGTCAAATGGGACAGTGTCTTCTACACAGCATCCTGTAGTATGCATGGGAGGAGAGTTACAACACTTCTGGATGATTCCTGGGTACTTGGACACTGAGGTCCTTTCTGTAAAATGGCATTGGTATATAACCCACCCATGTTCTTCTATATACTTCAACTGTCCTCTATATTACTTCTGTAGTACAATATCAATGTTAGATAAATATTAACTATGTCATGCTATTTAGGAAATAATACTATAGAAACATTTATATGGGGCCAGAGCAGTTTAAGCATCTGCCTGGCAAGCTCAAGGACTTGAGTTTGATCCCCTGTATCACATGCCATGCTGCTCCCACACCATGCTGACCACTAAAAAAGGGTGTGGTGGTGACTCCTGTAATTCAAGCCTTAGAGAGGCTGAAACAGGAAATTCACCAGGAGGCTGAGCTGCGTAGCAAGATCCTGTACCAAATAAATAAATAGAAAACTAAAAATAAATATTTATACAGTTTCAATTAATAGGCTCACCTATGAACTACTCAAATGAGCTATAAGTCAAGACTCCATGACACAGCAGGATCCTGTGGAGTGCTGCCTGCACATCACAGCTTGCAGCAAGCACAGTGCTTAAGCCCACAGATTCTATTCCATTCCATTCCATCCCACACCATGCCATGCCATGCCATGCCATCCCATCCCATGCAATGCCATGTCATTCTTTTGTTTGGAAATTTATGAAATTTTTAAGATTTGTTTTTGGTGCAGAGTCTCACTACACAGCTTGTATTCACAGTGATCCTCTTGTTTTCAGCCTGTTAAGATGTATTTTGAGTTTTTCCAATTGTAGGTCAGTTGGTTTGGCAGAGGTGTGACCTGTAGTTACACAGAGCCAACTGTGTATCTCTATTTAATGGAAGGAAAAGAGGACAAGCTGGTGAACACCTACCCTGTCTGTCATACTCTACTCCTCTGCCCACACATCATCCATAAAGATGGCTCTCACATTCAGCATAGGCCTACTCCTCTCTAAGAAAGATATCCCAAAGTCCCACACAGTAGTTCTTGCCAGCTGAGAGTCTAGGCTCTCTGAGTGATGTGCCAACCTCTCTCTCTCCATCAACCCTGAATGTGGCTGCTTGTGGTTTTGACAAATCATCCTGTGTCCCAATAAATGGTATGAAGATGATAAGACAACTGCACTGAAAGCTCTCATTCAGAAAAGAGACTTAGTGAAACAGAAGAATCATGAGTGCATAACTAGTATTTCCCTGCTGGGCAAGGATTTCCAAAGAGATCTGTGCTGGCAATTCGAGTAATCCCTGTCTAGGATGCAGGTTCTGCTTCCAGAGCAAAGCACTTTGTACATGGCCCTCCAAATGCTTCTTGCCTTCTTTGCATGACATGTTCCCTGTCTCTCTTCTGGACAATTCAGAGGTAGTGCTCATGGAGTACACATTCCTGGGAGTATATTCTGTACCTTCCTGTGTTACATAGTAAGAAATTGTTTCTGCACTCTGAAGTTACCCTTGTTGTGTGTGTCCTGCTTTGTGATAGTCATGGTTGCAGAATCAAAACCACAGCTTTCTTTTGCAATCTGTTTCACTATTAGTTCCTATCCATAGGAACACAAGACATAGACTGTGAGGCAGAATAAAATACAAGACACTTTCTCCTTCCTGCCTGCATTTTAGCAATGATTCCTTACAGAGCTAGAGTCAACCTCCCATGTAGAACAGCTGGACCAGTGGGGAGACTGTCCACACTTACAGAGTAAGTTCAGCTGCACATGCCTCAGAGACACGAAGACCAGAGAAGCAGCTCCTCAGCCTCTTGGATCTGGGCTTTAAGGACCCCAGGGACCTCTGGGCTTCTAGCTCAGGGACCCCACTCCTCACAATCAGAAAGATTTATAAATTCTCACTCTTCTCTTCTTCCTTCATCTCAAAGGATAGTGTCTATGACTAACAGTGACTTTCTGAGTTTTCTTGAGGCTTTTTACAGAGGTGCATACAACCTGTGGCCTTATTTTGGTCTTTTCTTGAAATTTACATAAAGAGATACTTTTAAAACACAGTTTTAGGGGCCGGGGAGATAGCTCAGTAGAATAAGTGCTTGCCTGGAAAATGCAAGGACCTGAGTTCAATCCCCAGTTCCACAAAATTAAAAAAAATCAATAAATCAAAAATCACCATTTTGTTGTTTGTATACATTGACTATATTACATATTTTATGTGCATGGCAAGACGATCTTCCTTCATAAAAAAAGTCAGGCCTTCTATTAGCTAGGCAATTATCTTCTAAATTATCATATATAGTTTATTACAGTTTCTTTACTAAATAGGTCCTATAATTTTCATTTCTTTACATAAACAATTTGTGGCAGAAGAAATATCAGAAGGTTAAAAAAAAAAAAAGAAAAGAAAAAGCAGAGAGTTCACGACAACTTTTGACTTAAGATCAGATAAGGGTCACCCTAACACCAGCACATGGGCTCTTTCAGTTCACTCCTCAGCGTCTGAATGAAGACTTAGAGAATACATGGCTCACAAAGTTCTGCAATGTTCACATTGAATCTGGATTTTTTTCATTAGATACATATTCTCTTCAACAATGTCTTTCCCTAAGGGGGGAAAACTCAGGCTTGTATTCTACTTGCAATTGTTCCAACTCTCATGAAAGACATTGCAAATCACCTCATAGCTCTATCCCAAGTTCTTAAATTCATTTTGCCTCTTGTCTCAAGGGACATCACCAATTGAATTGGAGCTGTGGTTGGGCTTACTGGAGGGTTATGGTAACAATGTAGTTCCTTATATGTGACACACTTCCCAAGGCATCATAGGAAAACATTTTACCAGTTTTCCACTTTGCTGTAACATCTTACTTTCTAAAGGCCAAGAATCTTCCTTTATGCATGAGAAAGGATTCAAAGTGCAGGGGCTTTCGCTGGGTCCTGCACTCCTATTATTTGTACCTCTTTGCTGCACTCTCATTGTTTGGGTCAAAAAATTGGCAAAGTGTACAATATTCAAAAACTGGTGGATAGTGACCTGCAGACCACACGGTGGAAGGGCACTACCTGCAGCACCCTAGTGTGTCGGGAACTCCAGAGCCACAAAGAGAAAACCGTACCCATGCCTCGCATTCCACTTGCATTTTCTAAAACGTATTTGATACTGGGTTTCTGGAAAGCAACACTATTCCCACAACCCAATTTTATTATGGCAAAGTAGCCAAGAAGGTGAATTTATTGTTGAGAGGTAATAAGATTTTTTTTTATGTGTTTGGTACAGGGTCTCACTACACATCTTGGACTCATAGTGATCTCATTTTCGGCCTTACAGGCATATCCAGGGGAAGAGCTGCATGGTGTGTGGTGCCAGGGATCAAAGCTTGGTCCCTGTGCTTGCCTAACTAGACAGATGTTTATTCCGCTGAGCTATCTCGCCAGCTTTGGCAGTTCATTAGTTTTGGAATGTGTGTTGTATCTGAGTTTTTCCCTACTATGCCTAACATTCTGACAGACATGTTTAAGGGGAACGTATGCTACCCCCATGTTTAAATGTTCTGAATACAGATACATAAAGACAAATATCAAAAACGTGGAATTTTTAAGGCTTATCATATAAAAATAATTGTTTTATACCCTTCTCTTTCCACTCAGTAGTAATTGTAAATGTGTTATTTCTGCTAGATCAGCACCAATATCCAAACACGGTTTTACTGTCCACCTGCTTGGATTAATAACATTGACTCTGTGACATTTCCAGCTCTGAAATCTTCCCTGAGCCCTCACATCCGTTGTCTGTTTTCTACCTGTTATTTTCATTTCCTCCCTGAAAAAACAAACAAAAAAACAAAACAAGGAAATGAAGTCCCTGCTTCAGACCTGTGATAGGTGTTATTTGATCTGATTTCTCATGAGTGAGAAATGTTCTTATAGTTTTGATGATTCTAATGCCAACATTCTAAAAGACTGAATCTGAAAGACCACAAGTTCAAGCCCAGCCAGGGCCACTTAACAATTTAGCAGGATGCTTTCTCAAAATAAAGAAAGTAAAAATACTTTTTAAAACAGGGCTTGCAATGTAGGTTAATGTTAAGACACTAGATTCAATCCCCAGTGCCACAACAAATAAATAAACTGGCTAAGTCCTACACACTGATAGGACCATGGTCATGAAATCAAATTTATGGATTGTATTTGTTCAGTAACAGGGCAGAGGTCACCACATGAAAATAGTAAAATAGTTTTATAATAGAATTTATCAGGGCACAGTGTGCACTGCTTTGATGTGGATACTGCAATAGTAGTCACCATCTTCTTTCTCTGCCTCCACAGCTGGCTTCATGCTTATTACCCTGTACCCACCAGTGTGGGTGTCACATCAGGGAATGGTGTCACATCAGCTCGATGGGTGCATCCTCCGTCTGTGTCTTCCAAGGTTACTCAAGCAGCTAGGAGAAGGCGACCTTGCTCACACACGGTGTGCCCTTTTTTTGCCTCTGTTAGGCCTCTTCTGCTAAACTGGCTACTCGGGACAGCATAAGGAACAGCACAGAGGGTGCAAGGCTACCTTGCATACTGTCACCTTAGCTGTAGTTGCTAACACAGTAACAAAACCAGCCCACATTCAGGGAGCAGAAAATTGATTCTACTTCTGGTTGGAATAGTCAAAAAGTCACAATTCAAAGGTCACACAAACCGCACAGAGAAAATGTGAGGCTATGTATTGTATCGCTTTTGTCACAGAGCTAAAATTCAGTCAAGCACATACTTCTAGTTTCCTCCACCTGTGGACAAGTAGAGTCTTGCTTAAAGATACATATTTGTGCCCTTTGGGTGCTTTTCTGATGGTTTACTATAAGTGCTTCATGTTCCGATGCTCTGTTGGCTCAGGTCTCCTTCAGAAAACAGGCAGTTTTCTCACATGAACAGTGGTCTACATTGAATACCATGTTGTCTCAGATTTATGGTCACATAAATCAGGTGATGGTTTCATTTTACTTTTGAATAATCCTTCTCTTTTCATCTAAACTGACACTAATTTTATTCTGACAATCTCCTTTGGTGTCTGTGGTTCCCTAGGTCTTTTGATGGAGCCTTCTTTCCTTGCTCAGCAGAAGCAGCCATAATCGGTTGGAAGCAGGTAGCTTGTCTGTGTCATGTGTGATGTGCTTAGACGTGACCTTCTGTGATTCTATGCTTATAAATCCATCCTTAAGATTTTCTATCTTCTTATTTTTTTTTTATTTTTATTTATTTATTTATTTTTTTGTGGAACCAGGGATTGAACTCAGGCCCTTGTGCTTGCCAGGGAAGCGCTTATTCCACCAATTCATCTCCCTGGCCCTTCTTTCTTCTTTAGCTTAAAGACCTACAAGGGATTTCTTTCAGCTTTTGTGGATCTTTTTAAAAGATCAAAAAGTCTTCTGATATTTTTGTTTATTACGCCAGGGATATTTCTTTCTAGAGGCAAAAAATAGCTATTTTCACCTCTATATACCATACATATTCTGGATTTCACTCTATATTTCAAAAATATAAAATTATCCAGAAAGCTAAATATTTTCTTCATAAGTTTCAAAGACTTCTATCTCGCCAAAAAACATCAGCTGCCAGTTTGGAAATCTCTTCAGCCAGTACCGCACACTACTAAATATATGTTCTACCACACAGGGTCTCTCAGGAGGTCATGCACATCTGTTCCTGTGTCCACAAGGATGACCCCTTTATCCACTCTTGAAGAATAGTTTTCCCAACTGGACTTGATAAGAGTCAGAACACAATTACAAATAAATGTGCCAGCACTTCGCTGAATGTATGTTCCAGTTCTCTACAGTCTTTAGGTACAACATTCAAACAAGACTGAGGGACGTCTAAAAATATGAGTGTGAAAAAGTAGCAAGGCTTCCTGGAGGCAGCATGGAGGCACATCAGGGGAAACAGGCACAGACGGAGAGTCATGGTCATGCAGGCCAGGAAGACTAAAGACAAGGTGAGGAATGAAGTGCAGTGAATTCTGGGGGAGATGCGGGGGCTCCTGGAATACACAGGCAGCTATGGTTGTGTTTGATGTGGAATAATGTAATATACATATTTGTGTTTTAGAAAAGCTCTGTCACCAAAGTCCTACGAGCTTTGGAGAGCATCTCCACAACCCAGTGACCAGCTGGGTGGCACTGACAGTTGACTTTTTAATATAGAAGATATATTTTATGTGTATGCTAGTCAGTGATAAACTAAGGTCTAAGAATGAGCCCTCACAAATGTGGAAGAGCTTTCCAAGGTAATAAAGGCCCAGAAAAGCTTGTACCAAATTCCAACATCCCAAAAACTCATCCCCCTACCATGTCATTTTTCCCTCTTGCCTGCCTAAACTCCTTTCTCTTTCATTTCCTCCCCTTCTCTTGGGGCTTGGCTTTCTCCCTTTCTTTCCTTCACTTTCTTTCTGTCCTGCCTCCATCTCACTTTATTCCTTTCTTAAAGTAGAAAGACATCAGTCTACCAGAACTTCCCTGAAATATTAGTGTCTTAGTTTTTTCCACAAGGAGAGTATTAACACTTTGGGCTTTATTTTTGATAGAGAAAAGTATAACACATTTACATAAAATATATATTATACATATGCATATGTATCAGTTATTTTTCTCTTGTTGCTGGGACAAATAACCAATATCTAAAAAGAAGGAAGGAAAGATTTATTTAGCTCACAGTTAATGGAGGTTTCAGTCTATACTGAAATTTTCACTCTATATTTGGCACAAGTTGACTCCAAGGCACAGTGGTGCATGGCAGAGAGCAACTTTTCATGGTAGGGTGGCAAAGAGCAGAGAGCAAAGGGAGTGGCAGCAGCTCAGGCAGCTAGCTAGCCTCCCTCCCCTTCTTACATTGTAATGCAAATTACACCCCAAGGTGAGGGTGTGGCATATCTTACATCTTCATTGGATCAAGAATCACAAGCTAGAGAAGCCAAGCCACCCCTTGACTCATGAAGCTTTAAGGAGATAGCTGTACACAAACCATAACAGTATACAGACTATAATTAATATAATATAATATAATTAATATAACATAACATAAAATGATAAATATATTTAATATATAATTATGTTATTACATATATCATACATATATATGTACACTTTTTCAAGTCCTACTAATTTTGGACTATAATTCTATGACTATACTACATAATTATAAGAATTTAATAAACTTTTTGTTCAAGTCAGAGTAAAGAATAAAGTCAAAATATCTAATTAAATACATTTCAAGCAGAAAGAAAGAATTATTTATGTACACCTTCTATCATATAGTGCCAGATATTATTAATTTTCAATTTAGTTGACAAACACCAAATTCTGCCTAACCTTGTTAGCCAATCACAGCTTTGATGAAGCAGTCTGAGTAAACAAGTCTGTTATGACTGTCATGTCTTGTTAAAGGAAGATAAAAACGGAGCTGGGGGAGACCGCTGCATATGGCTGGGAGGCTGCGAGGGCGAGTGCTAGCTCAAAATGAGAGGCCCAGCCCACAGCGCTGTGGAGGACCATCTGCCTACCAGCTGACGCTCGAGCTTGCAAACGTGTTACTTTATTAATTTTTAAAAGATGTGTATGCATTTTTGTAGCATTTTAAATAAGTAAAATATCAAAAAATAGGAAAACATTAGGAATGACTGCCTGCATATTCTGATTGATGCAAATTAAAGAATATTATCAGGAAGAGGGACCTCAGTTGCCTTTCTGGAACTTCCTCATTTCCATGGCTTACATGTCTGGTATTAGCAGGTTTCTGTGCATGAATGGCTTAGCTGCTGCTAAGCTTTCTAGTGATCTTTCAAGTTTCATAGACTATAAGTGATATATAACATTCACTGTATTCATTATCTTCACCAAGTGAGTAAGCTATTTTCTAGTTTTTCTGAGGTCTCAGGAAACAGAAAGTGTCCAGGACCACTATTCAGTTTCCTTGTCATCGTACTAGGTATTGGATCGCATAGCTTATTGTTATGTACTCAAGCACATGAAAGGTTTTTTTGACTATCCAGAGTGTTTTGCACACACCCTTCATGAAAAAGCCCGGTATTTGGGTGCTGTATTTTCAGAAGCCATTTACAGCTGAATACAGCCTTCAGTAACTTTCGCCTCAGACTGACAACTTGGCTAGGGAGAGGATCTTTGCAACATAGCACTTTTTCTCAACTTCTAGAAATGGCTTAATTTGTTCCTGGCAATGACACTGTAGAAGACGTCATCACTGTCAGTTTGCCTTGTATAATGCTATTAAGTCCTGAGAAAGTTCATCCTCTGCAATTGCTCCGCCCAGTCACGTTTTTTGGTTGTGGACAACAGATAGCCACTTTCAGAGAGTTAAGCAGAGAAGGAATTTGTGGGAAGTATTCAGATACTCACTATGGCTCATGCAAGACGGATGGCTGAGGACTACTCCATGCCTGGGCAGAACCAGAGCTTGGGGCAGGGCACAGAGGAGAAGGTGCCCAGGCTGCAACACCCTGAGATTCAGGTGGGCACTGCTGCTAGCAAGCCTGCATTCTGGCACATGCAGCAGTGTCTTTCGAGGCTCTGATGTCCGCAACTGTCACTCACTGCTGCTGCTCAGTCCAGCTCCCACCAAAAGTCTCCCCCAATTTTCTCAACTTTCTGTGAAATGGTGTTTTAAAATTCAAATTCTTGGGCGTTCTCTTTAACTATAGTAGGACAAAATGACCCCTACTTGCCAAAGATTAAAAGTGGAAAATACCTTACCTTTTTTGAGTTTTTCCAAAGGAAACAGAACTTTCCTTTTTCATTTTCAGGCACCTTCAGATGGCTCACTGGTTAAGCAAGGTAGTGCACATAGATGCAAATGTCCACTGTATCATTCACTAGATCTTTGAATTACATTTTTATAGTGTACTGTTAATAATTTTGTTAATGTATATTTGGTTTTATAAGTCTTGATGATATCTCCCTTTTTGTGTTAAATTTCTGCTTGTCTCTCAATTAACTTTTCACCTCACAGTCATTTTATCTCATCTCTTATTTTATAGAGTACATGCTCCATAAATTTGCCTAAGATAGCAACAGATGCTGTTTAAAGTTTACTTCTCTTCCCTACAGTGAATCTGTTGAAAAATACATACTTCTGCCGTTAATTGCTTTTTCTCTGACCTATAAATAATTTCCCTCAGTTAAGTAGTATTGTTTTTCTTCTCTTCCTATTTAGTCTTTTAAAATGAAACAGTAAGATTTGTTACTTTCTGAAACAAAATAAGGATAATGCTTTTGACTCTTCAGAGCTCCATTTGCATCTTGTCCCTTGAATTCATAGCTGGAGAGCTGATTCAGCATTGAAGATGTTCAAAGCACCAAGGTTACGGGGATTTCCTGACCCACTCCTCATGCTTACCTGCTGCCTAGTGTTTGCAGGGCTTCAGGATCAGGGAATGACACTCATTTCTTAGAAGAGAATTCTGTTGTTTCATCAACTCCTCCTCCACATATGTTGATGCATCCTTTCCCTTTCTGACCAGAAATAAAATTGATAGGTCTGCACCCATGCAGAAGTCTACTGGGTGCACCAACTGGTGCAGGAATCCCAGAACCCAGAACCCACAACCATGGGCCACTCGTAGACTGTCTTCCTTCCCCTCTCCCTGGGTTAACTGGAAACTTCGTTTTTTTGATTTGTATCCATGACAACCCTCCCCCAATCAACACCTGTTGTGTTACTGTAAAATCGACCCTAACCCAATCCCATAAAAGCTCCAAACTCTGTTTCCACCTGGAAGGTCTCCACCTTCTCTTTGGCAACACTTCCAAGCCTAGCAATAAGGATTTCGCTGAGTGTGACAGCTTCTCTTTCTTGCCAGAGGAAGGAACTTTACAAAAATTACCTTACAATGAAGCCATCCCATGAATTCTTGAATCTTGAGCCCTCTGAGTTATTTCCATGTATTTTCCTAGTAACAGATAAAGATAGCACACTTTTTTCCTGCAAAAGCCATAGGTTATGCTTTCCTGCCAAATACAGCACCTACTCCAAAGCATCCAAGGTGTAAGCCACTTAGAACTCACAGATGTCTGTCCAGGTTCTGTCACCTGGTCATCAATCAGGGTCATACATCTGTGCCTTGAAAACTTTCTCTTAGTTGAGAAAGTTACTCTTACAGCTCTTCTGCTCATGGGATGCAAGTTATTCATGCTCTAACTTGGCACCCTCTCACCAACCTAAATTACAAAGACAACAAAGTCTAGATCTCTTTTGGGGCCTTTTTATTAGGACAAGCTATCTTCATAAAAACAGGATATCAGTCCCATTTTCCTCAAAAAATTCAACATTCTTTATTCATCAGCAATGAGCAGTGATCCTGATGTTCATATTCTTTTATATGGTGATGCAGGGACAGGAGACAGAATGCCTGACTTTCTATGTGAGCATTCCTAATATCAGCTTTACATCTTTCCATCTAAATCCCATATCAATCTATTTTCATATTTGAGCACAAAATTGCAGTTTTTTTGGCTTTTATTCCCTAAGTACAAGATTAAATATATCTACATTTTTATTATTTCAAGTACAGTTTTTAATGCTAATACCTAGAACTGCTTTCTTACTGGCATACTTCGTGGAAGTTGTCTAAGGCTGTCATATTCTACTCTCCTGTACCCACCTTTTTAGGATATGTGAGAAATCCTCCGAGCTTCTTCATGAACCATGAACACCTACATATATGAGCTTGAACTACCAAACATGAGGTCTTCAAGTAATGCCATCACCAATACCTTCAGCTCTTTTCTCTGAAGGAGAGATTTTGGTGATCAACAAATTTGGTTATAATATGTTGGAGTTTTCCAAAAAGCTCTCTAATCAAAATTAAATTTCAGTAAAGAAAATAATGATAACTTCATAATTTTCCTCAATGGTTATAACTTTATTTCACTAGTATACATAAAATATGTCAATGATTTGTTCTAGAGCTCAATTGTTTGATTCTATTTTTCCATATGTTGCAATAGTCTAGTATTTGTCATGGTTTTTAAAAAGAGCATCTTCATTGTGCATTGTGCACATTATATACTTATTTAACATAAATTAACACAAAAAGTTTTCTTGTGAAACTTTGCAATGTGCTGCCTGAAAGGTATGAATTCTAGGTGTTGGGAGTTTTTTTGATTGCACTAGCAAAAGTTATTTTGCCTAGAGATGTGCATGTTTTTTCTATAGAATAACAATAATGGTGATGAAAAATTGAATTCAGTAGTTGCATTCTCTGCAAAATATTTAAACAATTTTATATTTCTTCCTGCTCACTCTTAACCTCCAGTTAAAATATTTTTAACAGCTTCAAAAACACAGAAGAGTTTCCTATACTTATTACCCTCTTGTCCCTGAGACTGAAAGTGTTATTTCAGCTATGGCAGAACCCTTCTTCCATGTACACTAGATTACTGAGGAATTAATTTTCTAAATAAAAGCACTTACTATTAGGTGTAGGACACATTTCAGAAAACTGGAGAAATATAATGATACCTAAAGCCAATTTCAGAAAAGTAGCAGCTTCTCTAAAACTTACTTTTATTTATTTATTTTCTATAATTTTATTGAAAAACAAATAGCAACAAAAAAGTTGCAAATCAAATAAACAGGACAGTTTCAATAATTAATACATTGCATATTGTTTTCTTTGTGATTATTATACAAGATGCAGACATGATATTCTATTTAAAAACACTATTAAAACAGATCCCTCTATTCACTGAATTAAGAAAATGTAACTGAATATCTATCTTATTTTGAAACAAAACAACTTGTTTTGAAACAACAGATACAAAATGGTCATTCAATTGTATCCCATTTTTTATTTAGTTTTATCATTTAAATATCATAGGTGTGTGAATTCAGCAAAATATTCCAAAATAATCCAGTAGTCCATAATAGTATTCAATTTTCTGCATGTCTGGTAATGTCAGAAATTGTTGACTTGAGTCTTTTACAGCTCAGCATAATAATATGCTTTACTTCTGATACTTCATTTTTATACTTTCTGCTGGATCAATAAGACCAAGATAAAACAAGTTATATATAACAAGAATTGTAGCTTTTGTATCTGATAAGGTTAGCCAAAGCCCCTTATGATTTGTCCTGAGACCCTGTACTGCAGTTTGTAGATCCTTTGTCTGTGTTAGCCATGTGGATGATTCATATGGCCATTGCTTGACCAATTTGCTCTCTGGGAAAGCCTGAGAGAATGTTTTCTCTCCATGTGACTCTCCTTAGGCACATTCTACATCAGCAATCACTTTTCTCTTTGCCCCCATAATCTCCTTGATCAGAAACTTTGGGACACAACTGAGTTGTACAATGTTATAGTATAGATTCTCATATATAATGAGTCTTAATTTATCTTGAAAGGTTAGGGCCAAAATTTTGTCTGTACTTTCAGCCCTCCTTTTTCTCTAATTTTTGGTCCAGAAACTTAGGTTGTTAACCCTCTAGAAGAGAAACTTACTGTTTTTTATTTTTTATTTATTTATTTTTATTTTATTGAAATACAAATGTCAATCAGACAGTTTCAAGACACCTTAACCATACAGATTCGATAAATTAATACATTGCAAACTGTTTTCATAATGTTTTGGTATTGTACAAGGTGCATACATGATATTATATTTACAGATATTATTTTAGCAGATATCTCTTATCAGTGAATTAAAAGTGTAGCTGCTTACTTATCTTATTTTTTTATACCTGAATTATATCAAAAATTCAATAATTATTTTCCTAGTGGATGACCGTAGTACTAGAAGCCAACATAATATCCTGTCCAACCACCATTAGTGCAGATCTTGCCTCTCATAGAATTATGTAGAAGCACAGCGTTATCTATCCCAACTGTATTGTCTATACACACCCATCATGATTTTTTCTTTCTACACCCCTTCCTTTGTCTACACCTGTCAAAAGTGGGCACTCCATTGACATTCAATTAACTTAGGTGCTTGAACTCGACACCACAAAACACAGTCCAGCATTCTACAACCATAGTGAGTTATTCAAAGAAATTGTTGACCATAGACACTTACGGCTCAGCTTAATATTATGGCCTCACGATGTATACTTCATTTTGATACTTTTCTGCTGGATGGTTAATACCTAGGTAGATCAAGACTTATATACCAACACATGAACTTTATATTTCCTATGTGGTCAGTGAAGTCCTCTCAGAGTTTATCTTGCAGTCCTGAACATTATTCTGGAGAGGTTGAGGGGAAAAGGGAACACTTCTCCACTGCTGGTGGGAATGTAGACTGGTACAACCATTGTGGAGGTCAGTGTGGAGACTCCTCAAAAGAGTAGGACTAGAAATTCCATTCAAGCCGGCTATCCCCCTACTGGGCATTTTCCCAAAGGATCTGGATACATTGTATCATAGAGATAGATGTGTACCTATGTTTATAGCAGCACATTGTGTGATAGCAAAATCTTGGAAACAACCAAGATGTCCATCACATGAGGAATGGTTGAAAAAGATGTGGTATTTCTATATAATGGAGTATTACTCAGCTATTAAGAATGATAAGTTTGAAGCATTTATACTGAAGTGGATGCCACTTGAACATATACTCATAAGTGAAATA
>PVKA01043958.1:0-16475 GCA_004027165.1 Ctenomys sociabilis
AAAAAAAAAAATAGAGGGAATAAATGGATTATCTTTCCTTTTTTCTTTCTTCCATCCTTTTGAGATAGGGTCTCTCTCACTAGGTAGTTCAGGCTGGTTCTGATCTCATTTTGTAGCCCAGGCTGGCCTTGAACTTACAAAAATCCTCCTGCCTCAGTCTCTTGTATGCTAGGACCTTTTTCTTTTGTACCAGGGATTGAACTCAGGGCCCTGTGCTTGCCAGGCAAGTGCTTATTCTACTGAGCTATCTCCATGACCCCTATGACGTTTTTTTCTAGTGTACAGTGTTTTTATGTTTAACACATTTGTGAATCTAAGAAACTACTGCCATAATCAGGTTATGAAACAGTTTCCTTTCCTCATAAACACTCTTGTATTATTGTCTCTTTGCAGACACACAGTCTCTCATCCCCTCCACTCAAAGCTACTGAGCTCCCTCTCAGTTTCTACAGGGTTGCTTCATTGATGTGAAAGCGGGGTCCTACAGGAAGGTAACCATTTGAGACTGAGTTCTTCCATAAGGCAGATTGCCTCTGAGACTCCTGTCAGTTAGCAATATTTTACTTCTTTTAATTGTTAAATTGTACTCTTGCGTGGATGTGTCACCTTTTGTTTACCCATTCAGTTCTTGAAATACTTTTGATTATTTCTAGCTTTTAATAACTATGAACACAGAAACTATGAAAGTGTATGTACAGACCTTCATGGGAAAATTAGTTTTGCTTGGAACATTAAGTATGTATGAGGGAGATTTGTGTGCTATAAGGAAAACTTCATAATAAACTACCAAAATATTTTAAAGTGTTTATATTATTTTGTATTTCTATCAAATATGGTTGAAAGTTGAGGCTTCATATTCTTGCCAGTATTTGCATGGTTACTTTTATCATTATTAGTTTTAACTATTCTATTATATATTTAGTAATATCTTATTGTAGTTTTATGCACATTTCCCTAGTGGGCAATGATTTTGAGCATCTTTCTATGTGATGATTTGCCATCCACATATCCTTTCAGTAAAATTCAGTATCTCTTCAATTATTTTTGTTTATTTTTATTAAGTTGTTTTTTTACTGCTAAAAATTGAAAGTTCTTTACATTTTCTAGATTTGCAATATTTTCTTCAGGTTGTAGTTTGTCTTTATTTTCTTTATAGTGTCTTTCACATAACAAAAGTTTTAAATTTCTATAAATTTTAATTATTTATGGGATCAAAATTTTGGTGTTTATCTAAGAATTCTTGGTTTAATTCCTTTTTGTTTCATTTTATGTACTTGGTACAGGGCCTCACTATGCAGCTCAGACTTCTAGTGATCCTCCTGTTTCCCACCACCCCAGCTCTGGGATTACAAGCATGGGTCAACATGCCCCCACTCATTGGCTTGCTCAGTGAGATTCAGGGGTGACTGGTGCAGTGTGCAGAACCAGGTCCGTGTTTAATTCTAAGACAGCAACATAATATATTTCTGTTTATGTAGGTCATGCTGCATTTCTTCCATCAGTGTTTTATTGATTCTTTCTTCCTATGTGTGTGTGTGTGTGTGTGTGTGTGTGTGTGTATCTGCACATAATTTGTTGGATTACTACCTAAGTACTTTTGAGCTATTTTGAATGATATTATTTTCATGATTTATACTTCCAATTATTTTTTTGTTGAGACATATAACTATGATTTCTCTTTGTATGTTGACACTACATATTATATTCTTGGAGAGCTACTTAGTTTGGGGGCTTTTCTTGTAGATTTCATGGAAGTTTCTATATAGAAAATGAAGTCACCTGTAAACAGGGATAGTTTTAGTTTCTCTAGTCCAAACTACATGCATTTTACATATTTTTTCCTTATTTCACTGTTATGTCTTCTAATGCAATGTGTTAGGTGGAAGTGGTAAGACTGGATATCTTTGCTTCATTCTCAGTTCATAGTGAAAGAATCCTTAACATTCAATTTGCTTGTATTGTATGTTTTTCATCACTCTTTCATTATGATGATGAAATTACCTTCCATTTCTAGTTTCATGAGAAATATTAGCTAGAATGAATATTGAGCTTTGTCAAATATTTTATTTTTTCATTAAGACATAAGTTATATTGGTTTGTAGTTTTTATTTTTCCTTCTTGCAATGTTTCCATCTAGTTTCTGTTGCTAAATATTCATTTATCCATTCAGACATTTTAAATCCTTGTGTTGCCTATCCTTTAGTCTTCCTACTTTCTTTTTTTTTTTTGTTTTTTATCTATTTTTAATTTTATTGAAGTACAAATATCAATCAGACAGTTTTACAACACCTTAATAAGACAGATTCAATAAATTAATACATTGCAAACTGTTTTCATACTGTTTTGGTATCGTACAAGGTGCATACATGATATTATACTTACAGACATTGTTATAGCAAATGTCACTTATCAGTAAATTAAGAGTGTAGCTGTTTACTTATTTTTATACCTGAATTATATCAAAAAATTCAATAATTATTTTCCTAGTGGATGACCATAGTACTAGAAGCTGACATAATATCCTGTCCAACCACCATGAGGACAAATCTTGCCTCTCATAGGATTATGTAGAAGCACAGCGTTATCTATCCCAACTGTATTGTCTATACACACACATCATGATTTTTTCTTTCTATACGCCTTCCTTTGTCTACACCTGTCAAAGGTAGGCACTCCATTGTCATTCAACTAACTTAGGTACTTGAACTCTATACAATCCAACACAGTCCAGAATTCCACAACAATAGTGAGTTATTCAAAGAAGTTGTTGCTCAGTGGAATAAGTGCTTCCCTGACCATAGCCATTTACAGCTCAGCTTAATATTATGACCCCATGAAGTATACTTCATTTTTATACTTTTCTGTTGGATGGTTAAGACCTAGATAGAGCAAGACTTATATACCAACACATGTACTTTATGTTTCTTATGTGGTCAGTGAAGTCCCCTCAGGGTTTATTTTGTAAGTCGTATACATTATTCTGTAGATCCTTTGTCTGTGTCATTCATGTGGATGAATCACGGCTACTTTCTTTTTCTGAAAGTCCTATAGTGTACATTTTTCCTTTTCATTTATTTTCATGTTCTGCTTTATCTTCATTGTTTTCCAGCTGGATTATTTTGCTGGAGCTGTCACAGCAAAATACTGCAGACTGTGTAGTTTACACAAGAGAAAATGATTTTCTTGTTGTTTTGGAAGCTGGAAGTCCACAATTAAATGGTTAACAGATTTGATGCCTGTGGCCATTCTTGTTGGCCACAACAACTTCTTCATTGTTGTTATGGTTTGTATCTAAATGGGCCCCCAACGCCTCATGCAGCCATGAGGTGGCTTATAGAGTTTGTGACTAATTCATAATCCAATGCTGGGATTACAGGTGTGGGTACACTTGCCCTGGGGCTGCTATCCTGAAGGAAATATAGGGAAAGGAGAGAGGCCTTTGTCTCTGTCTCTGTGGCTACTACTCCTGCCTTTTGCTCTTGCTGTTTTGCTGCTTTCTTCTGCCATGAATTGCTGCCCTCTTCCATGTGCCACTCCGCACTGGAGCCAGCTAATTATGGGCTGAAACCTCCACAATCTATGAGCTATATAAACCTTTCCTGCCTAAATTTTAGGTGTCAGGTAGTTTGTATCAGCAATGAGAGAAAAGTAACTGAGATAATTGTGTATTGTTAACTTGTAATCCCTTCTTCTTATAAGAAAAACAGTCATACTGGATTAGGCATGCCTACATGATCGCATCATCTCCATCATATCTTTACAGGTTCTGCCTCCAAATGCAAGCATAGCTTGGGTTACAAGAGACTAAACTTCAACGCATGAATTGAGGGTGGAGGCATAATTCTGTCTATAACTCCATCTCCATTTTTCATTGTTGTATTATATTTGGTTCTTTCAAGAAACATCTGTATTTAGGTATAATTCATCAACCATAATTGACTTATTTGCAGTATACAACTTGATAAATTTTAGTATGTTCAGTTATACAACTGTTATCACAATCTAACCCAACAAAAGTAACAACATTCCCAAAATACTACTGTTTTTTCCCTCCTCCCTTAATTTTGGGCAAACACTAACCTGCTTTCTGCCTCTGTAGACTTCCTATTCTGAAATTTTCATATACTGGGAATTATAAACTATGTGCCTTTTCTAACTTCTTCAGTTACTATGTTGTTTATAAGTTTCATTTATAATCACTTATAAACATACCTGTTTTTTTCTCTTGCTGAATAATATTCTATTATGTGGATATACTTGTTGTTTATCTGGTTACCAGTTGATAGATGTCTCTGTTACTCTTCTCTCCTTGCTGGGACAAAATACCTGATACCTAAATTTAAGGAAGTAAAGGCTTATGTAGCTCACAGTTTGCGGGTGTTTCAGTCCATACTCAGATGGCTCCAAAGCAGAATGGCACATGGCAGAGGGCAGCAGTTCATGGTGGCAGAAATCAGAAAAACAGCAATAGCAGAAGGGAAGAGCAGTGACAGCAGAGGCAAAGACAAAGGCCTCCCTCTCTCCCTCATATTACATTCAGGCTACATGCCCCAGGGTGGGTGTAGCACTCAAACCCATAATCCCCACATGGGATCATGAATTGAACACAAACTCAAGAAGCTCATCTCATGATTTCATGAGGCTTTGGGGGACACCTAGATACAACCATAACAATGGGCATGTGCCCTATTTTACCTGATGGATATTATGAATTACAGTACTATTAAATCTTTATATGTATTTTTTGTGTATGGACTCATACCTTCTTTTCTCTTGAGTGAATACATAATAATGATATTCTTTTGTCGTATGGCAAATCTATACTTAACAATTTGAAAAAGCACTGAACTGCTTTCTAAAATCCTGTAGCATTTTATATTCTCATGCGCAGCACGTGAAGGTTCTCATGAGTCCACTTCCTCCCCAGCATATGTTAACTGGTTCGATCATTTTAGCCACCGTAGTGAGTGTGAAACGGGATTTCATTGTAATTAGTTTTGATTTGCATTCCTCTGATGATTAATGACTGAAGTCATATTTTATGTGATTAGTGGTGACTATTTTTTCTTCTATTAATTTAATAGTGTATACTGATTGACTTCTATAGGTCAGGCCAACATTGCCTTCCTGAGTTCATTCCCATTTACTCATAATGTATAATTCTTCATATGTATTACAGAATTCAGGTTGCTAATATTTTGGTGGCACTTTTGAGTGTATATTAATAAAAGATATTGGTTTGCAGTTTCCCTTTTGTGATTTCTTTGTGTGGTTTTGGGATTGTGGTAGTATTGAGCTCATAAAATGAGGTTGGAAGTGTACCCTGTCCTTTAATATTTTTTGAAAGTATTGATAAAGTATTCTGTTTTATAAGTATTTGATCAAATTCATCACTAAAGTTATCTGAGACTGAGCTTTACAGATAGTTATTAAATTGCTAATTCAGTTACTTTACTTGTCACAGTTCTATTCAGATTATTTAGTCTGAATAGTATACCTTTCCAGGAATTGGTCCATTTCATTTGAGCTTCCTCATTTTTTGGCATACAATTGCTTATAGTATTCCTTTAGAATCCTTTAAGTATCTGAATAGTTGGAGATAATTTACCCTTTGTAATTCTTGGTTTTAGTAATTGAGTCAATCTCTGTCTCTGTCTCTCTCTCTCTCTTTCTCTGTGTGTGTCTGTCTCTCTCTGTTCAGCTTAGTTAGTGATCTATCAGTATTGTTATTTATTTCAGAGTGTGAACTTGTAGTCTCATTGATTTTCTTTATTTTTCTCTGTTTTCTTTTTCATTAATTTCTGCCCTAACCTTATTTTCCTCCTTGTGTTTGCTTTGTGTTTCTTTTAGTCTCTTTTTTCTAGTTTCTTGTGGTGAAAGTTTAGGTTATTGATTTCCTACGTTCTTTACAGGCAACTTGCAGTTATAAGTTCACTTAATATAGCCATTTTTCTTGTCCTGCACTTCTCTCTTCACACTGCTTTAGCAACATATCCTAAGTTTGGGTATGTTGTGTTTTCACTTCTTTCCGTAATGAAACATTTTCTAATTTCCATTGTAAGTTTTACTCTCACTCACTAGTTAACTGGAACTCTATTCTCTGATTTTCACATACTTGTGAACCTAAATCATATTTCTTTCTGTAATGTTTAAATTTCTATTTAATTATGGTGGACAATGTATTTGTTATGATTTTAGTGCTTCTAAATTTATTGGCAATTGTTCTATGGCCCAAGACTTGATTTTATATGGAGAGTGCTGCATGCATGCTTGAGAAGAATCTTAGTTCTGTGGCTTGGAGTGTTCTACTGCTGATCTGTTAGGCCCGGTTGATTTGTAGATTCCTTCCAGTCCTCAATTCCCTTTTGGATTTTCTGCCTACTTGTTCAGTCTGTATTGAAAGATTCCATTGATGTCTCCAATGAACATTGTTGCCCTGCCTATTTGTCTCTTCAATTCTGTCAATTTTTGCTTCTTGTATTTTTGGACCCTATAGGTAGGAGCAACTTGGTTTTCTTAACTTAATGTTTTATTTTTCCTGATTATTTTTATTATGTCTACATTTTAATCATACCTAATTTGTCATTTATATTTTAGAGTCTTCTTATCTGATGTCCTTAAACATCTAATCCTACCATTTATGGTATGGATTGCTTTGATAAATACTTTTCTTGTGTTTTAAAAGCTTTTATTATGAGCATAAATTAAAAGGATTTTATCTGTAGGAAACTTCTGCAGTTCGGACTGGAGTTATATTACTGTATATTGATTTTTCTTTTGTATCTTTCGGATGGTCCAAGACTATCACTGGATTGTGATCATATTTTGTGCATGTTTGTGATATGGAGAGGACCTGCAAAAGGCTTAAATCTGTTTTTTAAAAATTGTCTATGAGATACGTGTTTCCCACTGGAAGGCCAGATGAGGACAAGTAAACCTCCTCTTCTTTTCCCTGTGCTTCTGTTTTGACATTTTCTAATCTATCCTTTTACAGAATGTGAAACCTTTTGGGAACCTAGCTTTTATGCAGAAGTTTCAGTTCTATTCCTCATCATAAGCAGGATCAAGACCTCATTTCATTTCCCCATGAAATCATTAAAACCAATATTCCTTAGTTACTGAGAAAGAAAAGAAAGTACCTCCAGGGCTGCTATAGGATCAGCTCAGGTTTCTTGGTTTTAGTTTTCTCTTTGTTTCTGACATCTGGGAATTTCTTTTTGTGGGAGTGAAACTATCCATGTACTAGGATGCCTATAAATATTTTAGACAGCATTTTTAATGGATTTTCAGTAATAAAAGTGAAGTGGTTTGTTGTTTTGGAAAATAAGATTGCTTTAATAAGAGAAATGTAATTCACAATGAGAGAAATAGAAAATCATCTCATCACTATAGCAGTAACTGTGGCAAGCCAGATCCACTGATAAGTATCTCTCTGTTCTCAGAGGGACACAGCAAAGGCTTCTCTATGGAGAAGGAGTAGTCATTCTGCTCATTTATTTCACTTTTTATAATATTCTCTCAACAGAATCATGATTCTTGTGAAGTGGCCCAACTGTTATAGAAAAAACAATGTTTATTCTTTTTCATCACCAAGAAAACACTGAGTGGTCATGGACATAGAAAACACATTTTTCCTTATTCCCAACAAAGTAACATTTGAGGCCAGCTCTTGTGATAAGCCAAAATGCTATCCCTAACAAGAGGAGGACATTATTGATAACAATGACAGAAATTTCTGCCTTGGTGGTCACAGATGCAGATCTTAAATTCCACGTAGTCTGGATCCCATGGAATATAGTGCAGAGCTGGAAATGACTATTGCTCACAGGCTTATGACTGGTCTATGTTGAAAGAGACACAGAATGATCATGTCAAAGTACTCATTGCCATCAGACAGATCCAGAGATAAGACGTAAGGGCTCTTCCTAGGAGAAGGTCTGGGTGGCAAGGCCACCAAACATAGACACTGGCCCAATGCTTTTAAATGTCAACAGGATCTTGTTAGAGCCAGCTTCCTGGGAAGCAGCTGAAGTCAAAGATTCACTAAATGACTTGTCCAATTGTCCTCTTTTCAATAAGATCATTGGGTAATGTAACCTCTAAGTTTCTCAATAAAATTACCGTGTACTCCAATTCATTGGGGAGATCAGCTAGGAAAAATAAGGCTCATTATCAGATGTGATATAAATTTTAGTAGTTCCACAAACATTTTACAGGTTAAAGGTGTTCATTTTGGTCCTCAATTATCATTATTATTATTATTATTATTATTATTATTATTATTATTATTATTTTCTATTTTAGGGAAGGATCTACAGGGTATTCACGGTCTCAATACTAGATTGGACTTGGAGTGATCTGCCTGTTCACAGCGTCCCAAGAAGGCATGAGCCACAATGCCCACTCTCAATTGCTGTCTCCCTGAAGCTCAGAGTCAGGGCCTCATTTTTTAAATATTTTTTATTTTATTTTATTGAAGAACAGATTGCAAAGAGACAGTTTCAAATCAAATCAGCAGGATAGATTCAATAATTAATACATTGCATATAGTTTTTGTAGTGTTTTTTTTGTTGTTGTTGTACAAGGTGCATATATGATATTCCATTTACAAACACTATTAGAGCAGATTCCTCTAATCAGTGAATTAAGAGAATATAGCTGTATACCTATCTTTTTTGAAGCTGAATTATGGCACAGTCTCAATAATTAATACATTTTACATTTTTATCTTCCTAGTGGTTATCGACAGTACAAGAAGCTCATAGGATATCCTGTCTAAACACTATTGGTGCAAATCTTTCATCTCCAAGAATTATGCAAAAGTACTGCATATTTATCCTAACTGTACTGTTTATACAAACAAAGAATGGTTCTTCCTTTGTATCCCCTGTTTTTGTTTAGTCCTACCAAAGATGGGTATTCTATTGTCTTTCACTTATTATAGGTGCTTCAATTCAGTGCAACAATCCAACACAGTCTAGTAGTCCACAATAATCATGAGATATCTGAAGAACTTGTTGAATAGAGCCATTTACAGCTCAGCTTATTATTATGGCCTTATTTTATATGCCTCCTTTTTATACTTTTCTGCTGGATGGGTAAGACTGAAATAAAGCAAGACCTATATGTCAAAAAATGTAACTTTTGTGTCTGATAAGGGCAGTCAAGTCCCCTCAGGGTTTGACTATAACCCTATACCTCACTCTGTAGATTATTTGTCAGTGTCAGCCACGTGAATGAGTCACAGCCATTGGTTGACCAGTTTGCTTTCTGTGAAAGCCCGAGAGAAAGTTTTTTCTCCATGTGACTCTCCTTAGGCACATTATAGATCATTACCCACATTCTGCTGTGGCTCTATATCTTCTTGATCAGAAGATTTGGGGAAAAACTGAGTTCCATGATGCTTTAGGTTCTCCTATGTTCTGAGTCTTCAATGACATTGAAAGACTAGCACCAAAATGTTGGCTGACCTTTCAGCCCTTCCATTTCTTGAATTTTTGATCTGCAAACTTTAAGTTGTTAACCATCCAGAACAGAAGCTGATTATTACCTGGCAACGTATGCAGTACAGTTAACCCTAACTATCTTATTAAATTCTTTCTAGTTGTCACACAATTCTGTTGTATTTCTTCTTTTGATTTCTTATACTAGGGAGAGTATATGATATTTACACATGTGTCTGTTTTATTTCATTTATGAGTATATGCTCAAGTGGTATCCACTTTAATATAAATGCTTCAAGTTTATCATTCTTTATAGCTTAGTAATACTCCATTGTATAGAAATACCACATCTTTTGCAACCATTCCTCATGTAATGGGCATCTTGGTTACTCCTAAGACTTGGCTATCACAAATTGTGCTGCTATAAACATAGGTAAACATATATCACTATGATATAATGTTTTCAGTTCCTCTGGGAAAATTTCCAGTAAGGGGATAGCTGGCTTGAATGGGATTTGCAGTCCTACTTTTGTGAGGAGTCTCCACATTGATCTCCACAATGGTTGCACCAGTCTACATTTCCACCAGCAGTGGATAAGTGCTCCCTTTTCACCACAACCTCTCCAATGTTTGTTGTTGGTTGATTTCCTTATGATAGGCATTCTTTCTGGAGTGAAATGGTATCTCAGTGTTGTTTTAACTTGCAATTAACGGATGGCTAGTGATGTGGAGCATTTTTTAATACATTTAAATATGTATTTGCTTCTTTAATTTTGTAATCTGAGAAGAGTGTATTCATCTCAGATGCCCATTTCTGGACTGGGTATTTAAATTTGAAGGCCCTAATTCATCTTAGTTCTTTATACATTCTAGAGAACCAACCTTTGCTGAGTGCTTAGTAGTTAGGATTTTTTCAAATTTGTGGGTTGTCTCTGTTGACAATTTCTTTTGATGTGCAGAAACTCCGCAAGAAGAGTTGATACCAATTGCTGATTCTTTCAAGTGTTTCCTGTGTGAAGACATGTTTGTTCTTGAACTCTTTGACTACCCCTACATCTTCAAGAGTTCCTCCTACTTTCTCTTCCAGGAGATTGAGAGTTTTTATTTTAATGTTTAGATCTTTAATCCATTCTGACTTTAGCATGGTGATAGGACTGGGTCAAGTTTTAGTTTTCGGCATGTAGAAAGCCAATTTCTCCAGCACCATTTGTTAAACAGGCTATCTTTCTTCCAGTGAGCTTGTTTAGCCCCTTTGTCGAAGATCAGATGGCTGAATGTGATTGTAGATGCCTCTGCGACTTCTAATCTATTCCACTGATCCTCTGGTCTATTTTGTTGCCAATACCATGTTGATTTTATCACAGTGGCTTTGTAGTATAATTTCAAGTTAGGAATTTTGATGCCACCTGCCTTGTCATTATTGCCCAAGATTGGCTTTGCTATTCTAGGTTGTTTGTGGTTCCAAATAAATTTTAAGAATGATTTCTCTATGTCTGGGAGGTATGTTGGTGGCAGTTTGATAGGGATTGCATTAAATCTGTACAGCAATTTTGGGAGTATGGCCATCTTCACGAAGTTGGTTCTTCCTATCCAGGAGCATGGAATATCTTTCCATTTTCTGAAATCCTCTACAATCTCTTTTCTTAGGGTGCTATAATTTTCTGTGAAAGATCTTTGACTTCCTTGGTTAAGTGAATTCCAAAGTATTTCATTTTCCGCAATCCTATTGTAAAAGGTATTGTTTCTATTGTTTCCTGTTCAGTGTGCTTGTTATCTGTATAGAGGAATGCTATTGACTTTTGAGTATTGACTTTGTATCCTGATATGCTACTGAATTTGTGTATCAATTCTAGTAGCTTATAGGTGGAGTGTTTTGGGTCTTCCAAGTAAAGTATCATGTCATCTGCAAATAGTGATAATTTAACTTCTTCTTTACCTATTCTTATTCCTTTTATTTCTTTCTCTTTTTCAATGGCTGTTGCTAATGATTCCAAAAGTATATTGAATAGGAGGGGTGATAGAGGACATCCTTGTCTTGTAACAGATCTAAGAGTAAAATATTTCAGTTTTTCCCCATTTAGAATTATATTAGCTGTTTGGTTGTCATAGATGGCTTTTATTAAATTGAAATAGAGGCCATCAGTTCCAATTTTCTGTAAGGCTTTGAACATGAATGAGTGTTGCACTTTGTCAAAAGCTTTTTTTGTGTGTCAATTGAAATGATCATTTGGTTTTTAGATTTCAGTCTATTAACATAATGTATTACATTTATAGATTTTCAAATATTGAGCCGTCCTTGCATCCCCGGGATCAATGCTTCCTGATCATGGTGTATGACCATCTTGATGATTTTCTGTATTCTGTTTGCTGTGACTTTATTGAGGATTTTTGCATCTGTGTTCATGAGGGAGATGGGCCTGTAGTTCTCTTTTTGGTTGCATCTTTCTCTGGTTTTAGAATCAGTATAATACTTGCCTTCAGAAATGATTTTTGAAGGATTGCTTCCTTTTCAATTTCATTGAAAAGTTTGAGGAGTGTAGGAATAATATCTTCTATAAATTTCTTGTAGAATTCAGCTGGGAATCCATCAGGACCCGGGAATTTCTTTGTCGGCAGGCTTTTTATTATGTTTCACATTTCTTTGGTGCTTATTGGCTTATTGAGAGTTATTATACCTTCTTAATTCAGTTTTGGTAATGTGTACCTTGCAAGGAATGTGTCTATTTCTTCTGTGTCTTCTGTTCTGTGAGAATGAAAATTCTCTAAGTAGCTATTGATAATTTTCTGAATTTCTCTGGGTCTGTGGTGATTTCACCCTTTTCATTCCTTATTGCTTGTATTTGAATTTTTTCTTTCCTCTTTTTAATGTGATTACCTCGAAGATTATTGATTTTATTTAGTCTTTCAAAGAACCAGCTTTTTGATTTGTTAATTCTTTTAACTGTTTTCTTCATCTCAATCGAATTAATTTCTGCTCTAATCTTCATGATTTCTTCCCGTCTTTGGGCTCTGGGTTTGGTTTTCTCTTCCTTTTCTAGATGTTGAAGGTATAACAATAGGGTGTTTATTTGTTCCCGTTCTGTCTTCCTAATGAGTGAGTTCAGAGCTATGATTTTCCCTCTGAGAACTGCTTTCATCGCATTCCATACATTCCAATAAGTTGTGGTTTAATTTTCATTGAATTGTAGATGCTGGATTTCTTGTTTAATTTCATCTGTGATTGCTGAGTAGGATGTTGTTTAGTTTCCCTGTATTTAGTGGGGTTTTCTGATTTTTTTTAGTCATTCATTTTGTTTCATTGCACTGTGGTCAGATAATATACATGGGATCATTTCTGTTTTCTTGCATATACTTAAGCATGACATATGGACTAGTATGTGGTCTATCTTAGAAAATGACCCATTAGCAGCTGAAAAAAATGTGAATTCAGCTATGGTTAAATGGAACATTCTGTATATGTCCACCAGGTCCATTTCTTCCAAACGTGGTTCAGTTCTGCTACTTCTTTGCTAACTTTTTTTTTGTCTGGTTGACCTATCTTTGTGAAATAAGGGGGTGTTAAGGTCTCCTGTTAAGATTGTGGTCTTGGATAATAGATTTTTCATGTCCATTAAGATTTGTCATACATTGTTAGCTGCTCTTGTGTTTGGTGCATAGATATTTATGAGTGTTACCTCTTCCTCTTGAATTTTTCCCCTAACCAATATATAGTGGCTTTCTTTGTTTCGTTTGATCATTGTTGGTTTGAAATTGAGACTGTCTAAGAACAGAATTGCTTCTCCTGCTTTTTTCTGAGGTGCTGGGGTATGTTGTATTGTTTTCTATACTTTGACTTTGACTTTGCCTATGAATGTCTTTTTGAGTTAAGTGTGTTACTTGTATACAGCATATTGCTGGATTTTGTTTCCTATCCACTTTGCCAGTCTATTTCTCTTAAGTGGTGATTTGAGTCCATTTACATTGAAATGTGTTGACTTACAATTGTTATGATATTTACCTGCTGTTGTTTACTCCTTTTTGTCCTGTGTTTAATTATTTGACCTATTTACTGGGTTCCTTCCGTTCTAATTCGTGGAGTTCTGATCATTGTGATCTGTCTTTAGAACATCTTTCAGTAGCCTGTGTAGGTTTTGGCATCATGAAATTGTTTAGTTGTTCTTTGTCATGGAAGTATTTCACTTCTCCATCAAACTTGAAAGAGAGTTTACAGGGTATAGTAGTCTGGGCTGGAATTTGTTTTCATAGAGGAATTGAAGTACTCTCCTCCATTCTCTCTTTGCCTTCATGGTTTGTGAAGAGAAGTTGGCCGTAATTCTGATTGGTTTTCCTTTAATGTGAGCTGTTTCTGTCCTCTAGCGGCTTTCAGTATATTATATTTGTGTTGGATTTCTAGGATCTTGACTATTATATATCTTGGTGTGTTTTTACTTGGCTTGAAGTTATTTGGTGCTCTGTAGGCTTTGGTTACCTGCATGTTGGATTTTTTCCTCATATTTGGGAAGTTTTCTGCTGTTACTTCTGTCCATATTCTTTTTATACCATTTGTAGTGACACCTTCATTCTCATTGATGCTAATTAATCTCACATTGTTCATCTTGGCATCATGCAGGTGATGGATTATTTTTTCCTGTATTCTCGTTGTTTTTAAGAGATCCTTTCTCACCTTGTTACTAGCTGCACCAGCGTCTTCAAGATCTGAAATTCTGTCTTCGTTTTCACTCAAACAGTTTTTTAGGCTCGCGATTGAGATTTTAAATTCTAATAGATCTCTTTGACTCTGCTTCTATTTCTTTCCTGTATTGCTCATTCAAGGAATCTGTTATATTTCTAATCTCACCTATTTTTTTTTTAATCTATGTCTTCTTTAGAGGTAGGTATTAATTCTTTTACTGCAGTTTCTTCCAAATTGGCTTTCCTCCATATATTTCTGGAATTCATTCTCGACTTCAGATGCTATGATTTCAAAATTTCTTTTTTATTTCAGAAATTATTTCTGCTTGAGCTCCTCTTTACCTTTCTGCTGTTGTTTCTTTGCATGTGATACTGTTAATTCATATGCTCAACTAAAATAGTGTTCCCTGCACTTGTTATAGGTGGGCTTTGGGTTACCTTCGTATGTTTCTGGATTTGATTCATTACTGCAGATGGTATGGATCCAAAAATTTCTTTTTTTATTTCAGCCATTAATTCTGGTCTCAGTTCCTCTATACCTTTCTGCTGCTGTTTCTTTGGTTCTGCCTCTGTTAATTCATTCATTTCAGCAGAGCGAATGTCCTCTGCACTTATTATTGGTGGGCTGAAGGCCTGAGATTGTATTTTTCTCCTTGTCTTTGTCATTTTGTATAGCACTGATCTCCAACTTTTGATGTAGAGCTTTGGTGCAGTTACAACCTTAGCATGTAATGAGATTCGGATGCTGATCTATGAAGTTTGAGATTATCCAGTTATGCCTGGCATGGATCTAGCTATTCTGTTCAGTTCCATTTTGTTGAAGCCCTTCTGTTACAACTATGAACCTGTGCCTCCCCTCTGTTGTACCCCTCGCCCAGGGAGCTCCATAGGGACCTGAAGCTCTTCCACACACTCAATGGGCCATGATGGGCTGGATCAGGGGTGAACCAGGCTTGTGTGGTTCAGGTGCCGGTAGATTCACAAAAATTCTCACTCACTCAGTGGGCTTGGGGGCAAGGGCTCCGGGGAGTTGCAGGATAGGCCAGTCTGGGATGTCTCATGCCGATCGCTAGCTTGGACGTCTTGGGGGTTGGGACTCCGAATGGCGTGTCCTGCGCAAGTAGAAGGCAAAAGTTCTCCCACACACTCACCAAACCTCGCTCCATGGATCAAGGGCCGGAAAAGTCTGGTCCTCATTTTTAACCACTGAAATTTTGTCGTTACAATTAGATTTCATGAAACACTTTCTCTTTGCTTTAAAATGCCTTATGGCCTTTCTCTTTATTATTTACCAAACACGTGTCCATGGAATGCAATTTGATCAAAATTTAATTATGTTTGTGTACATTTCTGTAACAGTGTTATTAATATTTTGCTTAGTTTCTTTTCATCTAAGTCATGTGTGATATCAGCCTAATATTGTCTTTCTTAGAATGACCTTGTTGGAATTTGATGTCAAGCTTATGCTAGCCTCATGAAATGATTTGTGGTAACATTTTCTTTGAAAAGTTCTATTCTTAAAAAAATTAATACTGCTAGAAGTTTGTCAGTTTCTTAGTCTTTTGAAAGAAGCAGCTGGTGTAATTATTAAAATTATTTATTATACCCTTTGTATTTCATAACTCCTGCTAATATATTTTATTCTTTTTATTGCTTTTCTAATCTTTTGATTGTTTTTCTGATCTGTAAAGTGAATGCTTAACACATTTATTTTCATTTTATCTTTTCTTTTTGTATTTAAGTCTTTTGCTGTAAATACTAGATTAGCAACACTTCCCAATTATTTATACAGAATAATTTTGGAAACAATCATTAACATAGCATCCCGCCCGCCCCCGCCCAGCCCCTGAGACCGGCCAGAGACAGCGCGGACGACTCCACCATCCTGCTCCATCCCGTCCGCGCCTGCCCAGCCCCAGAGACCAACCTGAGACAGTGGATGACTCCAGCGGCCTCCTGGATCCCGCGCCAAGCTCTCCCAGTGAGAGCGAATTTACAGGACTCACCAGGCTTCCCAGATCAGTGAGAGGGTGGTGATTCTGAGGGAGAGCCTTTGGCTTCTTCCCACACGCGCTATGCGGATCCCTGTCCCCAACCCCTCCAAGCCAGTGACTGGCCTGAAACCTCAGGTCCCACTCACCAACAACTCCCCGGAACCCCTAACCTAAAGCCCACTGATTGAGTGGGAATTTCCCCGATTCTCTGGGCATCAAAGGTCAGTGAGTGTAGAACCTCAGGCCCGTCGTGCCTGAGATACATTTCCCAGGGATTAAGCTGCCCGTCACCTCACGTGGCCCAGTGACAGCTCCAGGCACACTGTGCCAGAGAAACACTTCCAGGTGATTACTGGTCCCACCCCAC